>ML677371.1:1976161-2164757 GCA_007922305.1 Dermatemys mawii | reverse complement strand
CTACCCAAGGTGTCACACAGCAAAGCGGTGACAGAGCCAGAAAGAGACGCCAACAGTCCTGACTCCTGTTCTAACCAACAGACAACCACTCTCTCCTGAAATCAATGGGGATAGAGGCAGAGCTGGCTCTACATTTTTTGCAACCCCAAGCAGGGGGCAGCACTCCCATTCCGGTCACTGACAGGGCGGCCAGACTTCGGCAGCGCGCCTGCGGCAGGTCTGGCGGTCCCACGGCTGTGGTGGACTTGCTGCTGAATTCGTGGGTCTGGTCGATTGACCTGCCACAGGCATGCCACTGAATCTGTGGGTCCAGCCGCCCTGTCAGCACCTGGAATGTCGTCTCCTGTCATTGGACGCCCCTGGCACGTGCTTGCCACACTCGTGCCTGGAGCCGGCCCTGGACAGAGCCCAGGATATAAGGTGTGAAAATTTTCATGGAAACTATTTTCTGTCAGCAAATCTATTCAGACTAAACCACTTTGTTTCTTGAAATCATAACAAGTAGAATGAAAATTCTTGGCAGAAGTATTTGTTTGCAAAACAAGAGCATCTCTTGTTTATCACAGTGCATCAAACTGTCTCGTCATACCCAAATGGGAGACACTCTGATCTAGAACATTAGGTGAGATGCTTCAGTCTGAGCTAAGTAGTTGCTGCTCTTAATTTCAAAATAATAAAATACAAATAAAATAGAATATTAT
This sequence comes from Dermatemys mawii, assembly GCA_007922305.1. Classification (NCBI taxonomy): domain Eukaryota; kingdom Metazoa; phylum Chordata; order Testudines; family Dermatemydidae; genus Dermatemys; species Dermatemys mawii. The sequence goes on along the minus strand of ML677371.1, from coordinate 2,164,056 downwards.
GTCATAATCAGATATGACGCAATGGGATAGGACACCTTCTATTCTGCACTGCTACTAATGACACTCTTCAATGGATCCCCATCCACCACAAGGTAGACAGGAGAGGACTGTTATTTGTACTTGACAGAAGGAGAAAGTAAGGCTGAGAAAGGAGCAATGACTTGTCTTAGCTGATACAGCCAGTCAATAGCAGAGTTGCTCTCAAATGAGCTACAGAACAACAGTTGTTCATGGTAATTATTTAGCAAGTATTTTAAAAGAATTGGAATGTTAGAGAGGATTATGAACTGCTCAGAGACAATGAATGGAGAGCAGCGTCAGCATTCGTCAAACATATAACTGGTTGTGACTTAATTGCTTGGTCATAAAAGAGACCAACAAAGACCAGAGTTTTCTCCCTGTCAATAGCCCCCTCCTCAGCCAATCAAGGTTGAGACTTTGAAGGGTGGGAGGCTAAGGGTTCTCATCAAATAGTCCAAAGAATGGCCCAGGTCACCACCAAGGGGATCACTCTTGGAGCACTATTCCAGTCTCACCTCTCTGTGATGGCCTCCCAAACACCCCGTTCCCGGCTCCATGCACAGAGATCCCAGTGGTGGGAGGAGAGCAGAGGAAAATGACAAAGGAAGCAAGAAGAGACAGGGAGGAGGGACAGAGGGAAAGGGAAACAAAAAGGAGAAGTCCCAATGTCCCCAGTGATTCTAAGGGACAAAGTCCTATGTCGGGAATAAAATGCTGCCACCTCAGTCTAGTGTTTTCCATTCCTAGAATTCAGATGGCACCTGATGTATCAGCCTGAACAGGTTCCAAACCTCTTGGAGGCTCTTACCTTCTAAACAAGGACATTTGTTTTCTAGCAAAATCAGTAAAGAAAAGGAGAAAACTCCAAATAGGGTCCTCCTTGCACTCACTTACGTGACAGTGAATTCTCTCTCAGTCCTCAAGGAGAGATCTCGAGAAGGAGATGTGCTGAAGCAAAGCCACAGGGATCTCTGAGGCTGCCCCTTTCCTGCACCCCTGTCCTGCCTGGCTCATGTCAAGATCTCTCTGTGAGATCATCACCTCCTCATCACCTTTGTCCAATAAGCTGAGGTCCTGCTAAAGGCCCTTGTGATGTCACTGCCACACCCACTCCTCCCCTGCAGTGCTCATGTCCTGCCCCTGTCCAGCGACACTGGATGTTTGAGCTGCTTCCCCTGGATCACCCCACTCAATGAGTGTTCATTGTGGGGTCAAGCTGACTACACAGTAAAACATGAGAGGCTCTTCCCCAGGCCGCAATCAGGTTTTCATAAGTTAGTAGACTTTATGGTCAGAAGGAACCATTAGAGCGTTTAATCTGACCCCCTGCATATCACATGCTTTCTTTATAACATAGTAGCTAGTTTTTGACTAAACACATTCCAGAAAGGCATCTAGTCTTTATTAGAAATATCAAGAGATGGAGAAGCCATCATTTCTCTTGTAGTTTGTTCCAGTGAATGAATCACCCTCTTACAAATCTGGGTCTTACTGTAATTACAGTTTTTCTAATTTCTGCTTCCAGCCATGGGGTCTTGTCATGCCTTTCTATGCTAGATAAAAGAGCCCTTTTATACTCAACATTTTCTCTCCATGAAGTCAAGCAACTCACCTCTCATTCTTCTTTTGTGTATACTAAACAGATTGAGCTTTTCCAATGTCTCATTATAAAGCATCACCCCCATCATTCAATTATCAATCTTTTTTTGTACCCTCTCCAATTTTTTTACCATAATATTCAAAATGTGGACACAAGAACTGGATTCAACATTTCAATATCAGACTCACCAATGGTGTATCAATTTCCTTTCCATATTCACTACTCTATCTATCCAAGGACGGCATTAACCCTTTTTACCAGTTTCACTTTGACAGATCATGTTGAGCAGATTGTCCGCTATGGCCCTGAAATCCATTTCAGGGGTTTCAGGGTCACTGCTTTCCAGCAGACTGTCCCCCATTCTGAAGGGTGCCACCTGACTCCTTTGTTCCTGGATGTCTGGGTTTGCGTATGGCTTTATTAAAACCTAATTATTCAGTAAGTATTTTAGAAGAACTAGCCCATTAGTGAGAGAATCATGAACTACTCAAAGACAGTGAATGGAGAAAAGCAGCAAGAGCAATTAAGTACATGTTTGGTTATGGCTTATTTCCTCGGTCTTAAAAGAGAGTAACAAGGAACTGAGTCTCCTCCCTCAGAATAGCCCCATGCTTGGCCAATCAGCATTGAGACCTGAGAATAAGAAAGCTGAGAGTTCTCACCAGATGTCACAGGTGACCACCGGAGGGAGTCACTCTTAGAGCACTATTCCAACCACATGTCTTTGGGAGGGCCTCCCACAATGAGAGTTGGAGTGCAAACCCTGCTCCCCCGCTCTCCCCACCCCCCGCCCACACACACCAACAGGTCCTGGTGATGAAAGGAGAGCAGAGGAATAACACAAGATGCAAGAGAAGAATAGAAAGGAAGGAGAAACAGAGGAAAAGGGAAAACAAAAATGAGAAACCCAGTGTCCTCAGTGATTCTAAAGGATGACGTCCTAGGTTGGAAATAAAATGCTGCCCGCACAATCTAGTGTTTTCCTTCCTAAAAATCAGCCAGTACCCGATGAAGCAAACTGAACAGGTTCCAATCCTCTTGGAGGCTCTTACCTTCTAAACAGGGATGTCTGTTTGCTAGCAAAAATCAATAAAGAAAAGGACAAAACTCCAAAGAGGGTCCTCCTTGAGCTCATGTACTTGACAGTGAACTCTCTCTCAGTCCTCAAGGAGAGACCTCGAGAAGGAGATGTGCTGAAGCAAAGCCACAGGGATCTCTGAGGTTGCCCCTGTCCTGCACCCTGTCCTGCCTGGCTGATGTCAAGATCTCTCTGTGAGATCATCACCTCCTCATCACCTTTGTCCAATAAGCTGAGGTCCTGCTAAAGGCCCTTGTGATGTCACTGCCACACCCACCCCTCCCCTGCAGTGCTCATGTCCTGCCCCTGTCCAGCGACACTGGATGTTTGAGCTGCTTCCCCTGGATCACCCCACTCAATGAGTGTTCATTGTGGGGTCTAGCTGACTACACAGTAAAACATGAGAGGCTCTTCCCCAGGCCGCAATCAGGTTTTCATAAGTTAGTAGACTTTATGGCCAGAAGGAACCATTAGAATGTTTAATCTGACCCCCTGCATATGCTTTCTGTATAGCATAGTAGCTAGTTTCTGAGTAAACATGTTTGTGACGGGGCTAGGCAACCCCGCACTAGTGAGGAAGGGGTTAAGCCAGTAGCTCTGTCAGCAGAAGTCCTGTCCCCGAGGTACAGGGCATGCTTCAGGTGCCCTAGCAGTATAAAGGCAGGGAGCCCAGCTCATTCTGGGCTGGCAGCCGATGGAGAAGGACGTGCCTGGGAGACTCCTGTGGCAGCAACTCCAGCCCCGGGAGGCGCCGGGACTGGAGTCTTTCCCAAGCTGGCTGGGAGCTGAGCAGCTGGAGCAACCGGAGGAGGCGACTGACTGGACGACTGGCGGAGGAGCCCAAGATACCTGGCAGACATCTACAGCGGAGCCAGAAGGAAGTGACCCAGGGAGGGTGAGGGAGTGGTATCTCCCACCCGGGTGACTCTGCGTGTTTCGGTGGCAGTGGCAAATTGCTGAGCCACTGTTAGGGCCCTGGGTCGGGGCCCGGTAGAGGTGGGTGGGCCCTGGACCCCCCTATCTAGGCCACCACACCCCTAGGTGGGCGACTACCCGGCTACATAGACTTTGGGGTGCTACCCCGCTCTGCCGTGCAACCAAGGGTGGCTGCATAGACTTTGGGGGTGCTACCCTACTTTGCCCTGCAACCAGGAGCAATTATACAGACTTGGGTCACTTAACTGCTCTGCCCTGAAGTAGGGGCAGGCCTATAGACTCCGGCCATTAGGCCACGTTGCCCAATACTTGGGGGCGTAAACCCTGACAATGTTTCAGAAAGGCATCTAGTCTTCATTAGAAGACATCAAGAGATGGGGAATTCCAACCTCTTCCCTTTCTAGTTTGTTCCTTTGGTGATTCATCCTCACTGTTGAATATTTGTGCCCTATTTCTAATATGAATTGGTCTCTTGAGTTTTCAGTCACTGGGTCTTGTTATGCTTTTCTCTGCTAGATTAATGAGCCCTTTAATACCCAATATTTTCTCTCCATGAAGTCACTTCAACACTTCAATGAAGTCACCTCCCAATCTTTTTTATAATCAAAACAGGCTAAGCTCTTTCAATAGCTCACTAGCAGTCATTTTTCTTCAGCCCTTGAAACGTTTCATTGCTTTTTGCTGCCCCATCTCCAATATTTCAAAAACCTATTCAAAGGTGGATGCCAAAACTGGATGCAGTATTCCATGATCAGTCTTGCTAATGTTGTGTCACCTCCTTATGCTACTCATTGCTCTTTTCATACATCTAATGATGGAGTTAGCCCTGTTCACCACAGCATCACACTGAGTGCTCATGTTGAAAGGCTTGCCCAACATGGCCCCTAAATCCTCTTCATAGTCATTGCTTTCCTGGATACACTTCCCCATTCTGTAGGCGTGGCCTGCATGCTTTGTTGCTAGCTATAGGACCTTTCATTTGGTTATTTTCAAACTTGTTTTCTTTGAATCGGTCCAGCTTATCAAGGGATCCGATTGCTCTGTGTCACTGCCCTGTCCTCATCATTAATTACTACTCTGCTAGTATTTTATCAACCACCAATGTTATCAGCAGTGATTTTATATTGCGTTGCAGTTCAGTGATATTTATTTTCAAGAATTAGTCCTTGAGAGCCGCTTCATATCCCTAGTGCCCATGATCTGCTCCACACAGCACAGCAAGAAATGGCTGTCCAGCCCAGCTGTTTGATAGGAGCTAAGCACAGAACAACCACACATTTAGGAACTTGTGTTATCCATAGGTTCTGAACAACACATGGGGGTCATCAGCTTACAAATACGCTCTAGACCAGCAGCTTAGACAGGCCTCAAATGTGTCTGAGTTGCCCACTCTGCAAAATAGGAGAGAAAAAAACCCATAACCTTGATTAGCTTTGTTTTATAGTTGTGGAAACTGAGGCACACAGAAGCAAAGAGATTCGCTTATGGTCAGAAAGCCAGGAATAGAAAATGGCAGATCTGCTGATAGTCAGTCCTGGGCCCTAGCCATGTTTCTCCTGGCCTTTCTGCTTCAGCTCCAGTAACAATCCAAGTAGAGGTTTTCTTCTTCTCCACGTCCTTTAACTTCACGTCACTGCAGAAGAAAGATTTTGTCTTACCAGCTGGCTCTAATGCATGTAGATGTCTTCCCAGAAGATGTGCTCTGGCTTAGTCACATGTCATAGGTTTTCTGGAGGAAGCACGCGGTGACATTCTAGGGCCTGTGTTATACAGAAGATGCACATAATGGTCCTTTCTGACCTTAATTTTTTTCTTTTGCTAGGAGGATAACGCTGGACATTTTCTCTCATTCACTTTCCTTTGGAATAATTTAAATCCAGGCTGAAGAATTTCCTCTTTCATTGTGTCTTCAGCACCTTTCATAGCAAACAGTCGCTGTTAGATCACAGGTTTCCAGTTTCAGGCTGTTCCAGGGCGAGATGGCCATTAAAGGTGTTGTAGCTCAATGGAACCCATCCCCTGGTGAAGGGAATAAGTGCAGGGGTCACATGAGAAGGAGCAGCATGTAACTAGGATCCAGGCCTGTTGGGTGATATAAGCACAGCCTGTGTTCAGCCAGGAGAGACACCCCCAATGGGAGCAGGCCTGGGACGGGCTTATATAGTCCTTTAAAGGCAGTTTAGGTACACAGCAGGGGATGGAACAGCCAAGCTGCTGTGGGGATGGGAACTGGGCCTCCTGGCAGTGGCCAGGAAAAGCACAGCATCTGCACAGCACAGCATCTGCAAGGAAGGGATTCCCCACAGAGGGACAACATAATTTCCCAAGGATGGGAAAAAGTTCTCACTGCCTTTTCTTAACCTTATGGGGTGTTCTCCTGCTCCGCCTACCCCACCCCTATTTCAGCATCTCCAGGTGCTTGAGGCAGCAGGAACTAGAGGCCATCCTGCACGTGGGACAGAGATGGAGGTTGATGATCTACCTGCACGTGGTGAACATGGTGCAGGACAGCACTCAGGACATGCGAAGGCAGCTCCAGATCTGGGAGCAGCTTCCCTTTGCTGCCAGGAAACTGTGTATGAGACCTTGCAGGTTGGAGGGGCAGAGGTGAGACAGGCACTAACATGGGCATGGAAGTTTGGGGAACACAACAGAGGCCGGGATTGGGCAAGGAGGGCAGGGACTTGGGAAGAAAGAGAGAAGATCAACCACTTTCTGAATGTGGGTCAGGATTATCCCCACTTTAGAGTGGGAAATTGAGGTACCACGTGGGAGCAGGATTGCAATTTGGCTGAGCGTCTGAATAATCGCTACAGCCAAAATATAAAAGCTATTAAGTGTCAGAAGAAGATTAATCATGGAATTGGAGAGTTAAGGGCAGACCAGAAAAGGTGTAGTATATGTCATAAACCAATATGCTCTATGCCACCTCACTGGTCTTGGAGACAGAGGCACATCTTTTGGATGGTCCTCGTCCTTCTGGCCCACTGCTGGCCACTTGTAGCACCCACAGTCCCCAGGCAGCAGTCTTGGCCCAGCAGGTGTGTAAGTGTCTTTCACTGGAAGGAAACAGAGGCTATATTCATTGTATTGCCTGGAGTGAGGGGAAGAATCCTCCACTTTGTTTTCTGTCTGTCCACAAGGCCATGATTTGCAACACAGTGGAATGCTTTTATATCACTCTTTTTCATAAATTCTTGGGTACACTCCATCTCAATGCCGTCCTTGGAAGAGACACAAAGGCACAAGCAACTTGTCTTCCAACAATGGCCAATGCCAGTTTCTCCAGAGGGAATGAACAGAACAGGTATTCGTCAAGTGATCCATATCCTGTTGACCATTTCTAGCTTCTGGCAAACAGAGGCTAAGGACTCCATTCCTGCCCGTATTGGCTAATAGCCATTGATGGACCTTTCCTTCATCAATTTCTCTAGCTATTTTTTGAATCCTGTTATAGTCTTGGCTTTCACAGCATCCCCTGGCAAAGAGTTTCACGGGTTGACTGAGTATCACTCTGTTGCTTTACTTTAAATCAATTAAAAAATTTAAGACGCTGGATCTGGCTGATGCAGGGTAGGTTGAAGTTGTGTTTTGGGGATCTTTACCAATACTCGCTCTGGCTTTGGGGAATCCCTTAATATTTTAGAAATATCGGAAAACCTAGTAATTTTCCAGGCATGTGATAGGATCACAAAGTAAAGTATGCAGAGGAACTATTGAGCAAAATGATGCATGAACAGCACATCAATGAGTGCAATGGTTTTATAAAATACTGGAGATAAGGGGAGGGTGACCTACAAAAGCTCTCTCTACTCAGCCACTTGAAAAAGTCATCAAGAATTCATGCTTCATGAAAAATTTCCGAACATCACCTTCCAGGAGCGGAAGGACATCAGGACAAAAAGTAACAAACTTTTGAACTGGAATGCAGTTTTCCCTCCTCCTGAGCCAGGCAACAGAGACGCCAGGATGACGCAGGGCAAAAGAAGGTGATGCTTCATGCAGCACACATAAAGTCACCTTCCAAGGAGTTAAAGAGAAACCAGGATAAAATAAAGGGTTCAAAATTCATATTGCTACTGGTAGGTGGGGTAATAATTTGCTACCCAAAACATACGTCTGAAGAATGAGAGAAAAGTATCCAATAGAACAAAAAGCTCTACTTGCAAAAATAGGCCCTCAGGCCTGCTAGGCTTGTTAGCTGTTAACAGTATGGAAAGCTGTACCTTCAAGGTTTTTTCCCCTCAGTTTGGATTTGTGATGAGGAATACAAATCCCACACTGGGCAACGAGTTAAGGAGTTGCTCTGGCCTCAGCCAGCCTCACCCCAACACATCTGCAGGGTAAGCACAGACCCCAGGGAGAATCTAAAAGGGAGCAGAACAGCTCACTTGTGGGCAGACCTAGCAAGAGGAAGGTCCTTTGTCTGGCAGGTCCTGAGGGAAGGCTGACTCTGTCCCTCTGCAACTGCCTGAAGGTCCCTCCCTGAGAGGAGAGAGGGCCTGCATCTGTTATACCCAGAGAGGGAGGCATTTCCTCCTCACACCTACTAACCAGTTGTTGGGTTGGCTTTTGTTGTTAGTTGTTGTTAATTCCTTGGCTTTTATTTCTAGGCGATTCCCAGAAGGGGAGAAGTTTGGAAGTGACAGGGCTGGAGGGCCAAGTCAGGAGACGAGGCAGTTGCCACCCCAAGAAGGAGAGAGCTGCTTGGAAAGTTAGCCCTTTTAATGCATGCACCAAATGTAAAAATGGCTGGTTGGAGCTGTCGTCTATTGGTCCTTACTGAATACAATCAAGTCATGGTCACTGGCCCCAGAGCACCTGTTAACATGCAGTCCAGTGATAAGTTCATCTTTACCCACCACAAGGAGACCCACACTAGAGTCTTAGAAAAGTATCTATAATTTGTTTAAATCTCCAAGGATTATTTACTAATGGCTACTTGAGACCTCACCTGTCTGTCTCCAAATAGGAAGTCCCCCATGCTAACTGAACTATCTTCCAACAAGTCACAACCAGGTGCTAAAGGAGAAACTGAACCTTCTCTGATTTGGATTCAGTGAATTGTACCAGCCCCCCACTGACTCCCCTGCTAGGCCGTGTTAGTTAGCAGGTTGAGTCCTGTTCATTCGAGGTCCTAGGGTTCTCAATAACCAAAAACTTGAAATGGGTAATGATGTGTCTAATGCCACCGAGCCCACCACTGTTATCATCTCTCCCCTTCCTATATGGATTGTAACCAGCAACACTAACATTCCCGTAATACACATCATCCCACCAGATTTCCCCATTCTATCCACTTTCCCCTCTTCAATGAGAATTTCCAACTTCTCTTCCTTCTTGCCTAGACTCCCATGCTAAAAGCGGTGCTACTTCCCTTCACGCTTCCAGTGAGTATCTTGCAAAGCATGTACACTGCAGCACAGCATTCCCCTGAGCACACACTTGTCTTACTGCAAGAGGGTCTTACATGCTCACCTGGACTGAGCATGCTCAGTAGCACTGCTGAAGTCAGCTGCCCTCACTCTGCTCCCCACCCCCTACCTCTGGAGTCCCAACGCCACACAGGTTTGGCCCAGCTGTCATGATGATGGGAGTCTGGGTAGGCCAAATCTGAGTAAGTGGCACTGCAACCCCATGAGGGGGGCACAACTCCACTCACACAAATTTGGTCCAGTCAGCAGCCAAACCTCAGAGGCGTTGCAACCCCAGAGGTTATAACACCCAGAGCCCAGCCAGCCCCACAGCACAGGGGTTGCAGGAGCCACCACTGTAGGGTGAATACCTGGCAAAACATCCCACCCCCACCGAGAGGACAGGACCTGACTGAAACCAGAGAGCCTCTACCCCCAGACTATTTACTGGGTCACAACAAGCCATAAACCTTTACAAATGGGTGCTAAGCCCCAAAAGTTTGAGACCCACTGCTCTAGTCCATCTCCCTGTGCTGAGGCAGGCCCTAGAGTATTCCCATCAGATATCTGATTTTTAAAATCTCCACTGACGGTGATTCCACAATTTCCCTTCGTAACCTGTTCCAGTATTTAAAGAAAGTTTTTTTCTACTATCTAACCTAAATCTCCACTTCTAGCCATTATTTCTTGTCTTACCTTCAGTGGACATGAAGAACAGTTGAGCACGGCCCTCTTTATAACAGCCCTTAAAATTGTTATCAGGTGAGGGGAAGCTGGGTTTTTTAACCTTTCCTCTGAGGGGCCAGTTAGGGTACCTGGCTGCATCTGGAGCGAGAGCCAGGCTTTAGTGAGCAAGAGGCTCATCTGAGCCTGTCATAAGTGTGAAGTAGCCTAGAATTAGTGTTTACCTGTAAGGGGTTAAGCTAAAGGTAACCTGAGAGGTGGACAACTGACCAATGAGAAATTCCTCAGGAGACAAAGGATTTTAAGTTTCAGTTTCTCTCTGGCTCTCTCTCGGTTCACCTCGGCTATGGGATGAACACAGCTATGTCTTTCACTGTAACTATAAGATTCTATCAAGTACTGTAGTCACTAAGTTTATCTTCTTTTTATCACTTGGAGGGTTCTCAGTGGTGAGGTTAGCTGGGTGCTTCCTGATGTTGTAAGATTCAGCAGAGATCTCAACAGTGGGAGAAAGTTGCCTCAGGGGAGAGGTTTGGTTTCTGAATCCTTTTGTTGATTATGGTAGATGCTGTTCTATTGATGGTTATAAGGGATTTATTCCTTTCTTTTTTTCTTTTATTAAAATCTTTCTTTTAAGAAGCTGACTGCTTGTTTTCCATTGTGTAAGATCCTGGTTTTGGATCGGGCACGTCTCGCAGGATCAGGCAAGGTTTGGGTTTTTTATTCTCTCAAGTTTTCCAGGGAAGGAAGAAGTTTGGGGGGTTAGTGGAAAGGGAAAGAAGGGTCCCAAACTACTCTAGACCTAGTTTGGTGGTGGCAGCGTACCAGGTCCAGATACAGAAGAAGTTGTGTTCTGGGGAAAACCATTTTAACCCAAGCTGGTCAAATAAGCTTGGGGAGGTTATTTCTTTCTTCATGCGGGTCCCCACATCTGTACTCTAGAGTTCAGAGTGGGGAGGCAATCCTGACAGAGCCAGAGTAGACTGGATTATAAACCCAGGAAGTTTGCAGTACATAAACGCTGTAGGGAGAGAGTCTACAGTAGTCTGTGGGAGCAGAGAGGAGGGAGAATAAGCCCTGGAGTTCTAGCTCCAGAGAAGCTGTGAGGAAAGGAAGCCTGAGAGGACTAGGTAAGAAGTAGCTCAGGAAAACAGCAGCAGGGGGTAGGACTGTGCAGACGCTGGTTATAGGGTTCCTGGGCTGGAATGTGGTGTAGCTGGCCAGCCTGGGTTCTCATGCTAGCCATGAGGTAGTGACACAGGAGTGTTGGAGATGCTAACCAGACAGCTGGTCTGGAGAGAATTTGTTACCCTAGAAGGGAAGGGATTATACAGACCCTGAGTCCTGGAGAACAAGGGGGCCATAATGTGAGGCAGAGGCTGTCAGACCTGAGTGGGTCTAATCCCCAGACATGGCCACAAGGAGGTGCCCCTAATGGTCACTGAACCGCTTGACTGTTGTGTTTTCTAAATTTTTTTAAAATCATTTTTGATGTTCTCCTCTGGAGTCTCTCTGGTCTGTCTCCATCTTTCTTAAAGTGTGGTGCCCCAGACAGGGAAAAATACTACAGCTGAGACCTCACCAGTGCTGAGTACAGTAGACCAGGTACCTCCTCTGTCTTTTACACAACACTCCTATTAATATAGCCAGAATATTTTCCTCAGTTTGTGATCCACTATATCCCTTCAGTTGCAGTTGTGTGTACTCAGTCAACCCCAACCCCACAGTCTCAAATCAGGCACCCAGAAAATGAGGCACACATAATCAGTGACCATCTGTGAAAATTCTGACTCCATTTCTGACTCCATTTCACCAAGGTAGCATTCAGCTGCCTTAATCATGAGACTACCTTGTCTCTTCCTGCAATCCCATTTCTGTTACTATGCGCCTGCCAGTTTCTACAACAAATGAGGCAAGGGTCATACAGATAAATGCCTTCTTTACTACACACTCTGATTCATCCCCAGAGCTGGTGCATCTTACACACTACATAAGGCAGAGATATTGTGGTGTGGTATGTGACTGTATCATAATGCATGTGCACAGGCCACCTAAATTTTTGAGTGCTTGACTTTGCAACCTACATGTTACTTTTTAGTGTGTAATTTCCTAGGATTTTTTTTAAAAAAGCAAACTGAAAAAACCCCCAAAGTTCATCATGTGGCATCACTTCAGGGGGATTGTGAGCTTCAGAACACATACCTCTGCCACATGATCTAGCAGAGTAAGTGCTACCAGTAGTAGGTTGTCATCCTTGATGTGGCCCACACTAGAGAGGAATGACACACAACAGTTGCCAGTAGGTTTCACAGGCCATTGCTGACAGCAAAGGCATGGTGTAACTCAGGTATCTTGGGTTCCATTCCAAGCTTTGCAGGGGCAGCGTGCTTTGGTGGGCACAGACTCTTCTGCTCTTTCCCCCCACAAGCGTCATTCCTTTGGCCCTGTTCCTGCTAACCTGTCCCAGTTCCTGCCTGGCCGTAAAGATCCCAGATTTGTTAAGCTTCCTAACATGTTGCAAGGCACATCTTTCCCCAGAGGCATTTGGTTGTTGGGGTTATGATGAATTTGTGCAAGGACGAATAGTATATGGTTTATCATTGTTATATTGGTGTGGGAATATAAAATTTAAATGGTGGTAAGATGGCTAGAGTCAGGGATGGGCTCTTATAATGACTCAGTAATAGGTACTACTGCATGAGCCAACCCCTGTGTGTTTCTTAGATCTAAGTAAAGACTAGTCTATACTCTTCTGGTTTAGAACTAGGTATTCTAAAGCCCCATACCCTTCTCCCCAAATTAAGGAGTTGCAACTATGTGTGGCACTCTGTATATATAATTCAAATACCACCCCCCCTTCCCCCAATCTTTTCTGTAACCTGCCCTTCTTTTGGGGCATCCCCTTTAAAAGGGAGTCCCCTCAGTAGCTGCAACCAGGAGAGGCCCTGATAGTGTGACTCTCAGATGTAGTCTAGATGCCATAAATCAACCTCCAAGCACTCTCCCATCGACTCCTGTACTCCTCCGCCATGAGAGGCACAGGCGGAGTTGACGGGGGAGCGGCAGCAGTTGACTTACCAAGTGAAGATGTCGCCGTGAGTCAATCTAAGTTCATCAACTTCAGCTACGTGAATAATGTATGCAATAAAGTTGCATAACTTAGATCAATTCTCCCCTCCTCCCCCGTGTAGACCAGGCTATGTTGGGTACTAAAATACAATTAACGGCATTGCACTGAGAACTAAAGCAACGATGCACATTCACATTAACCCTGTCTAAATGCTACAGTATGTCTATTAACGTAGGAGTCATGCAGCCTCTCTGCACTTCTGGCTTAAGAAAAAGCATATTGGGTTGCTGGATTGTTCGTTGAAAATCTTTGCACGAATGAATACATTTCTAAACGAGGCATCTTCATTGCTAAAACTGAAACTTGTAAAATCGGTATTGGCTGCAGTGTGGCTGAGCTTATGCTGCAGGGTGAAAGCCACTTCCTCAGGAAAGTGCCTGCCATCCTGAGCCGGGTGACCCTACTTTAGTGCAGTTGCGTACTTCCTCTTTCAGGCTTCTTAGTGCAGTTGTGTACTTCCTCTTTCAGGCATTCTTTGGGCTAGACTTCATTTGAGCTACCTGTGGGTTGCTGACACTTCTGAGGGTTTTGTTGATGAGCTGCTGAGAAATCACCTTAACCCCGATTAATTTTTTTCCTCTGGAAATTTCTCTCTCAGCCAAACAAGCCATGAGAATAGGTGCACTTTTATGCTGTGATTCTAATCACACTTATGTAAGAACAACGACTGTTTCCAAGACCAGTGCTGAATACTGCCAAGGCAGAGATGACTAAATGGCAAGATATATTTCTTTATGTAAAGCGTCAGAATGAGAGGTAGATGCCGCCACAGTTTTATTCTTCAATTATAATGTTTTTCATTGGGGCTGGTGAATTGGGTTACTTTGTCCTGACTGTTCTGCTCAATGGCCAGTCTCTGGAAAAACTCTTTAAATTCCTCATCACATACCAATTTTAGATGTGATATTTACTTTCCAAGGTCCTCAAAAGCCTTGAATTTTATATAACAAATGCTAAATAATGGGAGCTTGAATGAATGATTTTCGGTATTTCAAACACTTTTTAAACTTTCATCCAGCTGTACTTTTAATTGGATATCCAGCTTCCTAACATGGATGTACCCTAAGTCAGGCAATGGAGTTTAAGGATGGCCCTGATTTCTCCAGATCCCTTGTCCCCTTTGGGCCCATATCCTATGCCCCAGGAGCAGTCACTGAGCTACCCCAAGTTCAGGGGTTGTAGCTGTAGGTGGCACTTATATTTGGTATGCAAGTTCAGTGGCCAAGGCCAGCTGGGTAAGGGTCATTCACAATAAAGCTTTAAGTGTGTGATCATCTCCCTCACTCTCTTGGGGTACAGCAACCCCACAAATTAAGGAGTAAGTGTATTACTGCTAGGTGTGCCCATGCTAGCTTTACTATTGTTACCCAGGCCTACTAGATTAATGTGATCAAGGGAATGGGTTATGTGAGCCCATCTAGGGACCCTGGGTACGTATTCAAGTTATTACCTGAGCTGAAATCCATGCCACTCATCTTTTCTACTACTGTTACCTGCACTTGTTAGGTTAAAGCTATGGATAGTGTGACAAAGCTCTGAGTCTGTATTTGTGGGTCCCGCGCTTTCTGGCGGATTCGGGGGCCTCAGAAACTCATTTAGGCCCCAGAGTGACCTTCCTTTCTCAGTACAATGGCAAGAGGCACTGCCTAGTGAATTATCTTCATCACAGGCCAGTATGGGAGGTTGAAAGGGGGATACCCCACAGTCCTTGTTGCTCCGTAGAGCTCAGTAGGCACAGTTCAGCCTCCTAACTGAACTGAGACTTGCTTCTCCTCTCAAGAGGATTTCTGTAGAGTATGGGGGAGGAGGGAACTCAGGCCCTCCCTCTACTCCAAGTTCCAGCCCAGGGACCCTAATGGTAGCAGCTGTTGATGGTTTTCCCTTCACCACTAATGCTGCTTCGATTCCCTGGGCCACTTCCCCAAGGTTCCCTCTTCCTAGCTTCACCCTTACCTCAGGTTACAGCCAAGCTTCCTCTCTTCCAGCTCCTTTCTCCTTGGCTCCACACAGAGGGAACTGGAAAGGAGAGCTTTTAAACAGACTGAGGGAGACCTTGATTAGCTCCACCTGTCTCCATTAGCCTAACAGCCTTAACCGACTAATTGGCGTCAGGTGTCTTGATTAGTCTGGAGTAGCCTTTTTTTGACTATCCAGGGAACAGGGACCTGCACATCCTGAGGCTGATATACCTGCCTTCCAGCACTCTCCTATACCCTTCTGGTCTGACTCCGTCACAGTAGGCACAACTGTGCTACTATTACACATTAATTTATAGTGTAGATATACTCTCAGTGGTTGGTCCAAATAGAGCATAGATTAATCCTGCAGCTCAGGAAGTACAGTAGAACCTCAGAGGTACCAGAATTACAAACTAACCCATCAACCACAGCCAGCATTTGGAACCGAAAATACACAATCAGGCAGCAGCAGAGACCCACCCCCCTACACTCTCCCCCAGAAGCAACTATAGTACAGTGCTGTGTTAAATGTAAACTATGAAAAATATAAAGGGCAAGTTTAAAAAAAAAGATTTGACAAGGTAAGGAAATAGTTTCTGTGCTCGTTTCATTTAAATTAAGGTGGTTAAAAGCAGCATTTTTCTTCTGCATAGTAAAGTCTGAATGCACTAAGCTAGGGATAGCTTACAGGAAGTTTTGTAAACTGTATTAGAAATGAACAGCTCAATTCTGTATGGAAGTGGAAAGAGGAATGTTAGGAGATCCACTTTTGGAAGAAGAATCAGAGAGGTAGCTGTGTTAGTCTGGATCTGGTTGCTGAGCTCTGTGACTTTATCCTCACACACAATTATTTCAAATTTGGTGACAATATATACCTCCAGACCAGTGGCACCATTATGGGCACCTGCATGGCCCCACAGTATGCCAACATATTTATGGCTGACCTAGAACAACGCTTCCTCAACTCTCGTCCACTCACGCCTCTTTTCTACCTACGCTACATTGATGACATCTTCATCACTGGACCCATGGGAAGGAAACTCTGGAAGAATTCCACAATGATTTCAACAGCTTCCACTCCATCATCCACCTCAGCCTGGACCAGTCTACACAAGAGGTTTACTTCCTAGACACCACGGTGCAAATAAGCAACGATCACATTAACACCACCGTATACCGAAAAACTACCGACAGCTATGCCTACCTTTATGCCTCTAGCTTCCATCCCGGACACACCACACTGCCCATTGTCTACAGCCAAGCACTGAGGTACAATTGTATTTGCTCCAACCCCTCAGACAGAGACCAACACCTACAAGATCTCCACCAAGCATTCTCAAAACTACAATACCTGCATGAGGCAATAAGGAAACAGATCAACAGAGCCAGACGTGTACCCAGAAGCCTCCTGCTGAAAGACAACCCCAAGAAAGTAAACAACAGAACACCACTGGCCATCACCTACAGTTCCCAGTTAAAACCTCTCCAACGCACCATCAGTGATCTACAACCCTTCCTGGGCAATGATCCCTCTCTTTCAGAGGCCCTGGGAGGCAGGCCAGTCCTCGCCCACAGACAATCCACCAACCTCAAGCATATTCTCACCAGCAGCTGCACACCGTGCCATAATAACTCTAACTCAGGACCCAATCCATGCAACAAACCTCGATGCCAACTCTGCCCACGTGTCTACACCAGCAACACCATCACAGGACCTAACCAGATCAGCCACACCATCACCGGTTCATTCACCTGCATATCTACCAACATAAGATATGCCATCATGTGCCAGGATTGTCTCTCTGCTATGTACATTGGCCAAACTGGATAGTCCCTATGAAAAAGGATAAATGGACACAAATCGGATATTAGAATGGAAATATACAAAAACCTGTAGGAGAACTCTTCAATCTCCCTGGACACACACTAACAGATTTAAAGGTTACCATCCCTGCAGCAAAAAAACTTCAAGACCAGACTTCAGAGAGAAACTGCTGAGCTACAAGAATCAAATAAAATAAAGAAAGGAGAAGAAAGATTATCAGCAAATGTTGAGCTAGCTAAGCCACAGTTAAAGGGAGAAAGAAGATGATGTCTAGAAAGAGAGAGATATTTCACGGCCTGAGCTCCCACTTTCAAAACTTTTTTCTCCCTTTAATTGTGGCTTAGCTAGCTCAACATTTGCTGATAATCTGTCTTCTCCTTTCTTTATTTTATTGTCCCTCACAATTCTTTTCTTTGGACAGCTGAGTCTGTAATAAACCATGTTAAAATGTCAAATAAACACTTCAAAATAGTAGTCACCCCCACTCTAACTTTTGTGCTATTTGAAGGTAGATGGCACACTGGACTAAAGAGCTGCAAATCCTTGCCACACAGTACCCTGTTCTCGCATTCAACAGCAGATTAAAAATATAACTTTGTGACTCCATAAGGTATTGTTGGTGCAGTCACTCAATCCAGATGAAGGTTACATTTCTGATATTGTTGACTTGCTTCTCACACATTGGACTTTTGTGAGCCACCCCGTTTTGTCACCTCCCTTTATAAACAGACACACATGAGCATTTTTTTCTAAAATTATTGTGCTTAATTTCTTAATTTATAAGGACAAACTAAACCAATATATTGTCTTAAA
Source organism: Dermatemys mawii (assembly GCA_007922305.1). Classification (NCBI taxonomy): domain Eukaryota; kingdom Metazoa; phylum Chordata; order Testudines; family Dermatemydidae; genus Dermatemys; species Dermatemys mawii. Next base: position 2,146,597 of record ML677371.1, on the reverse strand, counting down.
TTTGATTTTAAAACAGTTGCAGTGGATTAAATTAGTTCAAAATAACACCTTTAATTAAACCAATGCAACTTGTGGTCATCATGCCTCAGTTACCCAATAACTTATTTTTACTTCTCTGTTGCTTTTCTTTGAACTTTTTCCAAGTTGTCAGTGTCTCTCTTTAAAGTACATTGGCTCCCAAAATACAAGGCAGTTCTTCAAACAAAGTGTCACCAGTGTAGAGCAGAGAGATAATTTTGCGTGTTCTACACAATCTCATTCATTCCAGAGAAAGTAGTATGGTCTCTTTTGAAATGTTATATTCAACAGCATCTCTTCTGCTGTAGTGTGGTTGACGTGTTCAATTTACCGTCCACAACAGTTTAACCTCCAAGTGCTTATTTGAACTATCATTGGCTTTCCCAGTACATAAGAATGACTCTTCTGGGTCAGACCAATGGTCTGTCTAGCCCAGTAACCTGTCTTCCAACAGTAGCCAGTGCCAGATGTCCCAGAGGGAATGAACAGAAGAGGTAATCATCAAATGATCCATTTACTGTTGCTCATTCCCAACTTCTGGCAAACAGAGGCTAGGAACACCATTCCTGCCCATTGATGGACCCATCCTCCTTGAATTTATCTAGTTCTTTTTTGAACCCTGTTATGGTTTTGGCCTTCACAACATCCTCTGGAAAGGAATTCCACAGGTTGACTGTGTGTTATGTGAAGAAATTCTTCCTTTTATTTGTCTTAAACCTACTGCCTATTAATTTCATTTGGTGACCCCCTAGTTCTTGTGTTATGAGAAGTATTAAACAACACTTCCTTATCTACTTTCTCTACACCAGTCATGATTTTATACATTCTCCACAAAGTTATTCCTGGCATTTTTTCAGGGGCCAGTCCCAAATGCAAAACAATTGTCTCTGTTAAAGATACGGTGAGGAGGTTTTGTCATGTGTATGTTAATTTATTTGAAAATATTGAATTAAATTCTGCTGTGTTACAGTCTTGGGCTACCTTCTGGTCTGTGCTGGGTTGGAGAGATGTAAATGAAAATAGACATTGGGCGCTATTTTTAATTAAACTTAGTGGTTTCTTTCCATGATGTCAGCTGGTTACAATCAGCTTTCTGATAACTGGCGAGATCATCATTTTGGGAGGGGGTTTATGCTGCTGACATTAGCTCCTTTGCTGATGTGTGGGCACAGCAGGTGCCCCTACACCAGGGCTGGCCCAGGCATTTTTGGCAGTGCACTAAAAGTGCTAGAACCAAAAAAAATAGCCAAGTGGCACAGTAGTGTGGTGCCCACCCTGAAAGCTGGAAGCCAGGATGGCCGCTCTGTTCACCTGCACCTAAAACCAGTCCTGCCCAATGCAACAGCAGCCTATGTACAGCACTGATGTATGGATCATGTCTTGCCAACGGTTGCTGCTTCTTCCAGGTAAGGGAGGGCTGTTAGTTCTGGGTTTCGTGAACAGCCATGACCCCACAGAGAGGCAATACACTCACTTTGTGCCACCGACTGAGCCCTTGGAAATAAATCAAACCACTCACATCAGCAAAGCTTAAATCCCATTAGACAGTGAAGTGCTATTATGCCTGTTTTACATATGGGGAGCTGTGCCAGAGAAAGTTGAAGTGACTTGCCCTGGGTGACACAGGAAGCATATAGCAGAACTGCGAAGTGAACCTGATCTCTCTTGCATTCCACACTAGTGCCTGAACTACGGTACAATCTTTCTTTGCAATAATTAAAAATGACTAATTACTGTTAATTTTGTTAACTTATTTTTTCTCAGCATGGTGTAGAAGGGTAAAGGGCAACTGTTTCACCTGCTTCTCCCAGGTCTAAATTTGGCACAATGTGTTTACTTGAACATCTGTCAGAGCGGCCCTGCCATGTATATGCTCAGGCCTGGAGGGGTACACAGGTCTGCTCTTAAACGGTCCCATAGTGGAGTAGGAGAGAGGGTGTACAGAAGTTCCTGCTCGACCTTCTCAACGTTATTAATTATTTTTCATATTCTTATCTTGTCTCCTGAATCCATCCGTTTCTTCTATCACTTGTTTTAGATAAGGTGACCATAACTGAATGCTGTATTCCACGTGATGGCCTGCCACTGACATACTGGCCTTGCTAGATATAGGTTTTAGATCATTCTTCATCCCATCCCCCATGCAGTCCCAATCTTCTCATTGCTTTACAGACAGATTGACATTCATTCCAATACTCTGGATCACTACAAGGTCTATGACCCTTGTAAGTCCTATTTTGAGGGTTTAACTGGGACTTACATGTGCTGACCCATAGAAAATAAGTGAGATTAACATCCTCAGTATAATTCAATTTTCTTCAGCACAGGAGTCTGCCTTCTGGACCCCAAAGAGGTTAAAAGTGAAAAACTTGTTACTGTGGAGTAAAGTGTACTTAGGACATGTCTACACTAGTGTTCTGCAGCAGCACAGTTGTACCAGTACAGCAGCAGTGCCGCTTCAGTGCATGTGGTGAAGATGCTCTAATGCTGGTGGTTCTCAACCCATGGCCCAGTCAGCACACAGCTGCAGCCCATGTGACATCCTCAGAGCCATACAGATAGTGTACACACACACACACACACACACACACATTGTGTGGATGCCTGCCACATAATACACAGAGAGCTGCATATGTGGCTCACAGTGGTAAACAGGTTGAGAATCACTCCTCTATGCTCTTCCAATCGGCATAAAAAAAGCTCATCCCCATGAGTAGCAGAAGCTACGGCCTGGTCTACACAACAAACTTAGGTCGACATGAGCCGCATTAAGGCCATCTAATAATGTGTTTACACTGCCGAGTCCCTTCTGCCAACCTAAGTGGCCTGTAAAGTCGACTTCTGTACTTCACCTCTGTGAGAGTCGAATTAAGCGCTACGCCATCTCCAGGGTTGACATGGGAATAGTGTAGACACTGCATGTGTAATTTGAATGAATTGACCTCCAGGAGGTGCCCGATAGTGCTCCGCTGTGACAGCTCTGGAGAGCATTTTCAAATCTACTGCACATCAGCTAGGTACACAGGAAACAGCCGCTCTGCTGTTAAAGCCCTGGGAACTTTTGAATTTTCATTTCATTTCCTGCTGATCAGCATGGAGAGCTCTCCAGCACAGTTGATCACGGAGACTCAAGGCCGGAAATGCGCTCCAGTATAGAATACACAGGCTGTATGGGGATAAGAGTCTGTGCAGGCAGAATTCCCATCCAGCAGAAGAAATGCCGACATTTATGCCAAGATAGCACAGGGCATTGGGGCTTCATGAGCCATGTGAGCAAGGGGAAGGCTGGGGTCTCCCAGGATCAGGATTAGCTTCTCAACATCACCAATGATTATTTTGCAGTCTGGAAAGAAAGTCCCTGTTAGAACCTTTCTGAACAGACCAGAGCTCCTAAAGATGTGTGCGTCACGCATCTTTCCCAACCATCCCACGTGATGTCAGTGAAATGGTCCCTGTGATTCACCAGTGCTTGCAATACCACTGAGACGTACCCCTTGCGGTTTATGTACTCTTTGGCAGGGTGGTCTGGTGCCAGGATAGGGATTTGCGTTCTATCGCTCCACTGCAGTTAGGGATCCCCATTGTGGCAAAACCATCCACTATGTCCTGAACATTGCCCTGAGTCACTATCCTTCTTAGCAGAAGTCTGTTGATGGCCCTGCGAACTTGGATCACAACGGCTCCCATGGTAGATTTACTCACTCCAAATTTATGTCCCAATGACTGGCAGCAGTCTGGCATTGCAAGTTTCCACAGAGCTATCACCACTCACTTCTCCACTGTCAGAGTAGCTCTCGTTTTAGTTTTGCTATGCCTCAGGGCTGGGGAAAGTTCTGCACGCGGTTCCTGGAAAGTGGCCTTATGCGTTCGAAAGTTCTGAATCCACTGCTCATCATCCCATAGCTGCATAACCATGTGGTCCCACCAGTCAGTGCTTGTTTCCTGGGCTCCAAAATGGCACCCAAGAGCATCTAGGTGATGCATGACTGTTGCCTGCTCTATGACTTCCAGCAGGGCTGTTTGCGTGGCATCACATGGCAGCTCCTGGCTGTGTAAATACTGCAGGATAAGGTACAAGGTATTTGTAATGCTCACAACAGTGTACAGCTGAGTGGGGTCCATGGTTATCGTGCTATGGTACCTGTGCGGGTAACCCAGGCCTATGAAAAAAGATGCGAAAAAGGCTTGGTTTGTTTGCCGTTGATTTCAGGGAGGGAGGGAGGTAAGTGCATCATGGGAGGCCAATGCCATGTTTCCATAACCACTCGCGCCAATGTTTTGGTCCAAAAGGCACTGCAAGCCAGACCCAAAATTCCACTTGGCTTCGTGCACTATGGGATAGCTACCCACAGTACAGTGCTCCTTGCATCAATGCAAGCCCTGTTAGTGAGGATGCACTCTGCTGACACAATGAGTGTAGCGTGGACATGCCAGACTGACTTGCTTAAATGTGAGGCTCGGTGTTGACTTACATAAAGTTGACTTAACTTTGTAGTGTGGACATGGCTTCCCCCGCTGACATAGGCCAACATAAGTGGTAGCACAGACATAGCCTCAGTAAAGTTCTTCTAATGATTAAAGTAGAGCAATACCTGGAGAGAATACAATATGTCCTCATACAAGGCCTTCTTATTAAGGAGAGAAGCCACTAATACAGTGCAATCACTAGCATTGCTCTAGCATCCTGTTGGTGGCACTAAGAATCTCACTTTTCAGCAGGAGAGGGACTGCTAGCTGAATACACTGCGAAGGCCCCAGTCTTGCAAACAGTCCTGCAGACAGACCCTTACACCCTTGTGAAGTCTCACAGACCTAAGTGGGACTCAGCATGGATTGTCTGGCAGGATCAGGACACTTGAGGTTCAGCATCTTGCAGGATCCTCAGCTCCAAGTTTGGGGTTGAAGGTCACAGGTATGCTTGGCCGTCTGCAGGCATGAAGCCTATATGAGCAGAGTGAATTGTTGTTCAAAACAGTGTTCAATGTGATAAAAAAGCAGCATTGCTTCATTAGTACATTATAGTAATGAAACTGACATTTACAGCGAGAAAGCAAACAGGTGACTCAGATAACCCAGGAAAGATGCTTTTGTATTACTTAAAATGGAAAAATAAAACTGGATTTCATATTTTTCCATCATATAAAAACCAATGCATTTATAATAATAAAAGCCATATGGATGGAAATCTTCACTTGAATGAAAGTAGCTACTGGAGTATTAAATTACTGATTTGATGGCAAATGAGTCACAAAATCTTCTAAAAATAATAGCCATTTCCAATCTAGTCTTTAGCTTTTACTTACAAAATGATAATGTGGAAGTTCATCTTTTACAATTATAGTCTGTTAGATTATGGCAATACGTAAATATCTTAAGTTAATATCTACTGTAGGAAACTACAGATAAAACATACAAATATTACGGTAATACTGTTTGTGTGAGACATTAATACTTACTGATCATTTCTATAAGTACAGATTAGTTCATATTAACAAGAATAATAGCAGTGAAAAAGCGACAGTCTCACCGTGGGCAGGGATCAAGGCAGTCACTTTACATATAACTTAATGGGCTAACATTGTCTAAAACCTATTTTAAAGAAAACATGGCAGGTGTCTCTCTCAGCAGTGTGTTACACTAAGAAACAGCTTCCTCTAGGATGCAGTGGAATGAACTAAGTTCAGATGGTTCTTGTGCCTGCATTTACTGTGCTCAGCTGTGGCAGTAAAACCAATTAGTACTGTCAGGATGTTTCCTGTTAGCATTGCTTGGGGTTTCCTGACAATAGTAGCACCAAAGTATGGATCAGATTTTGTCTTCACTATGAGTGAAAGGCAGTCCTCCCACAAAGCCTGATGCCAAATTTAAAAAATGGGAGCCTGAAGTCAGGCTGTCAGGTTATAACTTCCACTGAAATGGGGCAGCCAGCTCCTTCAAAACTCCCACTGCTTCAGAATTTAGGGAGCCTAACCTTAGGGTCTCACATTTTAAAAATAATCCTGATTGGCATATTCAGGTGGAAAGAGGGAATAAGGGGAGATGAAATTCATCCCCTCCAATCTACAGCCAGCGTGGAAGGTTGCTATGGGCTGGAGTAGCAGTAGTGGCCCTTCTGTGTTGGCTGACTGTGCTACCAGAGCCGCTGGATCTGAACAAACACGGATTTGTGGCCTTTCCCTGGGTCTTGCTCTCAGATCACACTTGGCCTGTCCCCAAAGTGAAATTCATCCCAAGCCCCGCATAGGCCAACATGGAGATCAGATCCACAGCACACCAGGAGTTGACAGGCACTTCTGCATGGTTGCTCAGCCTGCTGACTCTCCATGCAGCCCCCATGAGGGGTTTAAGTGGTACCAAAGGCCATCTGCCAGCCCTCTAAACCAGGCCTCAATTCCACCCTGCTGGAATATTGGCTTGAGGTATGCTTCCTTTGGTTTTATTTGTAAATGTGCAATAAAAAAATAGAATATTTACACCATTAAAATTAAATTTCAGTGTCAACGTTTTATGAAATAAAATTCAAATGTTTTCTATGTGCAACAGATTAATTATTTTCTTCGGATATCAGATATGAAACTGTTTTCAATACACAGAACAATGAACTTATTGCTGCAGCTGTAAGGCTTTTGATCCAGAAGTTTCCCAGTGGTCAGTGGCGATGCTTGTCCCATAACTGCCAGGTCAGCTGTCCGCCATGCTTCACAGTAGTTGCTAACTAGCCGGATCCCATGTGCAGATGAACCATGCCATATGATTTTTTGTGGCCTAAACAGTAATGTTTAAAGTTATTTTCCTGAAACAATCCTTTATCTGTACATTAAATCTTTTGCCTAAATCTAAAACAGCCTGCATCTCTGCACCCCTGGTGTACATTCATTTGAAGCAAGAAGAGTGTAGAAAGCAAAGCGAGGCTGAAGATCTGGATGGAAAGAGAGGAAATTGGGACAGCAGAGATATTCCATTCTCTTTTTTTCTCTACATCCCTGTCCCTAGCAGCAATCAATTGGAGAGTGGGAATGGGAGAAGTGGGGAATGGAGGAGAAGGGAGAAGAGGGGGAAGTTAACCTTTGCCACATTTCTAGCAGCCCAGGGAATTTTGATGCATACCAGCTAATAAAACTACGTTTCATGTGATACAGAAAATGCAGTGTGAACTCACCAAGATGGATCTGTCATGACATTTCTCCCATCAAAGGAGTATATTGGAATCTGGATGTTGAACTGTCCCCCGCTGCCAGTAAACACAGACTCCCAGTTGTTGAAGAGCATTTCTCCCTATTGAAATTTTAAACGCCATCTTTTACCAAGGCTTTTATCCTACTATGAAACGCTAGCGGTGTTCTATAAATCCATAATCTCTTCTGCTTCTCAAAATACTCACGATTAAGGCTAAGAGATTTTCACGGTTGCGAACAGGTCACGGGCAATAAACAAAAATTCACGGAGCCCATGACTTGTCCATGACTTTACTCCAAATAACTGAGGGCAGAGCTAGGTATGGGGGAGGAATGGAGTCCTGGGGAGGGGAGGGAGTGGACACGGACAGGCTGAGCTCTGATTTCAGTGGCCGCAGCAGGGGATGCAGCCACAGTGGGCAAACAGCCCCTGCTCCAGTGGTCTCCCAGCTGCGGGACAGGGGTGTGCGCCCAAACAGACTGGGGCACACGGCCCCCACTAACCCTCCGCCAAGCCCAGGATGCGACAAGTCCGAGGCACACGGCCCCAGCTGCAGCTCCTGCCAAGACCCAGAGGACACGGGACTGGGGCACACAGTCCCAGCTGCAACTTCCGGCCCTCTCTGCAGCCCCACAGAGGAAGTAGGGGGCTGGGGCTGCAGGGTCCTGGTTCCAGCCAGCCCCAGTTGCAGGTGCACAGTCCCTCCTCCTAAATGTCACAGAGGGCTGGCGAAGTCCCGGAATCCGTGACTGCTGTGACTAAATCATAGCCTTACTCATGATTCCATCAGCGTGATCTTTCATGCCAGTCTCTACACTTTATTCCTAGGAGACCTCATTTCCAACTACCATCCTTATACTGCTAGCTCTCAGCTCCACCTCTCTGTCCCAGGCCTCTCTCTTTCCTTTCACAATGTTCTCTGTCTGATTCACATTCCAGCCCTTTTCCTTTATCATCTACTCCTCTCCTGTCCTCCCTTAGCTCACAATCTCAGACTAACTTTCCACTCTCTTCTCTCCTTCACCAAATGTAAAGCTTCTTGCTTGAAAGGCCTTGTACAAGTTAGTTCCTGTACACCTCCCCTCAGGGCCAGCATACGCTTTATTGCCGCCTTAGGCAGCGGCATTTCAGCGGCAACTTGCAGGGTCTCCATCTGCTTCAGCAGCATTTCGGCGGCGGCTTGCATGGCGTTGTCCATTTCGGCTGAGACATGCAGAAGCGTACAGCGGCCGTGCGAGTTGCCACCGAAACAGCCAAAACTCCGCCCCTCAAAAAACGGTGCCGCCCTAGGAGACTGCCTAGGTTGCCTAGTACTTGCACCAGCCCTGTCTCCCCTCTCTGCTCTACTCTTTTTGCTACCCTCCTGCCTTGGTCTCATGCAGAGTGCACCTGTGTCTGTCTGCAGTACATTCATTTTTCTTATAGCTGGAATGACTAAACTAGAGAAGTGGAGTTAAAGAGCCGCAACTGTAGCAGGCAAAGTCAGCAGGGGGGATTGATTTCACTCATCCTTGTGATGGCCCGAAAGGCTATTTGAAAATTCTCATTCCTAATAAAAATCTGACTTCTACCTGAAAAGAAAGCTGAAAACAATTTGTAATGGTTAATGCAGATTCTGGTAAAACTAGAATCATTGAGCCATTACAACTGGTTAATTGTACAATTATATATTATATATTATAATTATATATTGTACAATAATACAAGATGATGGTATTTTTGCAATGCCTCTGAGTATTCATTTCTCATCCCAATCACAACAGGATTCATTTTTATTTGGGAGACTCCACCTCCCAGAGCTGTGAATTGCAGGGGGTTTTAGACTGGAACCCTCCAGCTGTCTGAGTGCTGGGACGTCAGATATCACCCCTGCAAGTCAACGGGGCTGTTAACTAGTGCTGGGAGCCAATCAGCGTTATGTGTAAAACGCCACAAGACGACTCAGATTCCAGAAAAAGTGAGATTCTGCTCAGTTACCAGTTTAACTATTGCTGAAGAGTGGAATATGCCCCACTACTATTAAAGATGAGACATGTAGTCATCTTTGTCTATTAAGCTCTGCAGGCAGACTAGAAAGCGCAGGCTAGCGTATGGCCTTGAGAAATAGACTTGCCTGGGGGCAAGAATTCTAAGGCTGTTTCCAAAACAGGATCATTGAAAGAGAAACAGCTAACAAGTTACATATTATACCATTGCCTTAGCATCTGTTCACTGTATGCCAAACATTCTCAGTGCTTTGTTTCTACCATTAGCTTTACAGTATTGAACAAGAACCTCTGAAAATGCAGCTGCTTATATCCTAAGTGTGAGACATTGTATAATTGTGCTTATCATAAGGATACAGATGGGAAAAATGAGACTTTTTCTTTATAAGATACATTGACCAAACAGCTCAGAGCCAAGAAGCAAGCAAGAAAAAGTCTGTTACCTCAGTTGGTTTCCAAGATTTTTGGATTGCTAGAGACCACCTTTATACAGGAAATAAAGCATTTATTTTTACCTTAAGATTAACAATTGGTAGATTGTATCTGTCTGATTTTCTCACAACTGTAGACAGATCTTGCAAATGGGACGACAGGAAAGCTCTGTATGTTGACATTAAACCAGCTGCTCGGGCTTGTTGAAAGCATTGATAATCAGCTCGCATGGCACCGGAAAGTGGAAAGTTCAAAGCCACCAAATGCAGCTGGAAAATAAGGAAAAACCCCACTGATTTCAGGTTTAAGTAATAACATCTATTAGGGTTATCCATATTCATAATTAATCTGCCTCCTCCCTGATAAAGAAAATGTGCCCCTGAGAAAAGCAGAAAGACAAAAAGCTGAGCATGATCATTAGGACATTCCAAAGAAGACTATTTAGATTAACCTTTCGTGATGAAGGTACATTTGCCACGATTACACCATACTTGTTAAAGAAGTCATGTTCAGCTTGATGCACCACAGGCCAGCCCACACTGGCAGTATGTTATCTTCAAATAGTTAGACAACCATAAAATCATTTCAAAACCAAAATACTTCAATTTTAAACAACAGTTAAGGTATGCTAAACACAGTTACTGTCAAATTGTTTATGAAACCCAAACACTTACAAGGAAATAAATACAGTTAAGGACATAGCCAGGCAATGGCCAAAAAATTCATTGTAATCAATCCCAAGGAAAAGCGTTTTTTTATCACAAGATAAGAACCTTAACTCTGATCACATGTTATTCTTTCAGATGCAGTAATTCTGCTATCTTGACTTTATCTAAATATTTAAACAATATTTTATAGAAGAAAATTTAGATTCTGAAACATTCATTTGACAACTAACATCCACCAAGAGTCCTCATGGCAAAAATAGGAACAGCTATGACTAAAATATGTTCAACATATTAATGTTAATAAAAATCAACATTCATGAACTTTGAACGTAGCCTGTGTCCTAGATTTTGTGACAGTATAGAAGTGAGTCCATATTCATAACTCAGAAATCAGGAATGTATTTGTTAGAGGACATGAAGAAAGGTTAGAATAACAAAAACAATTCTTAAAGATGATATTTAAAATTGTTCATAGCTTCTAAACTAACTAAAAGATGTACTTGAAAATTCTCAGAGTTATTGCCATAAATTCAGAGGGGATACATTTAAAAATTCAAGGAAGGTTTAATCTTGGCTTTAAGCCCAAATCTCAGGTATGCAACTGTAATAGTGACTCTAATGTAATTCTTCTACTTACTGTTGGTTTTCCATGATTAATAGTTGAAACTGGTCTTAGTGCTGGAAGAGACTGAAATCCCTATTAGTTCAATATACAGAAATAAATCAAAGTTAAAATACAATGCTCAAATCACTGCAGAAAGACAACTTTCTTACTCCAGCTTGTTTTTAGGAATACAGCAGAATTTTTTTGTAGTGAAATAAAAATTGAACCACATAGAATATGAAGTCATATTACTCTGAGTATAACATCCCCCAACTTCAAATCCAGATACACTAAGGTCCTGATTTAGAAAGTCATGCAAGCATGTACGTACATGCTGTCTTGAATAGGGATGCTTTCCTGAATGTGGGTCTACAATACAAACACTAATCTGCCTAAGACTGCATCAGTGCCAGAATGCACTTGAATGTATGCACAGCAACAGTAAGCGCTGAGGATGAAGACAACATGGCTGGGATGGATTAAAAAAGAAAATCGGAGTGAGACAAGGAAGAAAATCCAGGATACTGGAGGAGGTAGACCTCACTAGGCCTCAGCAGTCCTCCCATTCCCCAAACACATGGTTGTGGGAAGCAGAGAGGTAGGTCTAGCCAGCCCCCGGAACGGCAGGTCTTCCCCAGTAGCAGTGGGAGCAGCAGTGGTGGGGCAGAGAGCACTTCAGCTGAGGACCACTCTTACTGAAAAATGTAACAGGACCTGAGAAGTCTGCAGACTGCCTTTTACAATCGGAGCACTGGACATTTTCCCCCATTTGCTGATTGGCTATTGGCTTCGACTTCCTCCCATCCCTCTTCCTCACAGTCCTTCTCCATTCTCCCTTCCTTCCTTTCCTGGCATGCTCTCTCATTCCACCTTCAGCTAATATAAAAGATAAAATGTGTGTCTATCACCAGCCTAGTCACTCTCCTTGCACATCGTATCTCTCTCCTCACCGCTTTATTTTTGTCTATTTTACATTGTGGATTCTTTGGGCCAAGGATCACATCTTCCTGAATGTTTGTATGATGCCCAGCACAATGGAGTGTTGTATAAATAAATAAGGCAGCTTTTAAAACAGGCCTAGGCAAATACCTTGGCCCACATTCACCAGTGACAATGCAACTGGTGGTATAAGTTACCGATGGGGTGTAAATACAAGATTTCCATACTCTGGCTCTCAGTAGCCAAGCCACTCTTGGTGATAGGTTCCCAAGGTTCAGGACTTTAATCTACTTATGTACTCTGTTTCTTTGGAAGAAACCCTGAGCTCAATAGGACTTTTTTCAATATTATAAAACAGAGCACTGACTTTTTGTACACTGCTTCGGAGATGCTGCTTTACCCCTGCAGTGTGCAGAGCCTCATGAAATAATAAAATATGCTGGCCAATGGCTAATAAGAACGAATTAGGGAGCTGAACATAGTGATGTGATAAATGCATGCACAGAGGTGACAGGCCACCCACAGTAGAGAAAAATCCTGTTGAGAGGGAGCCTATCTGCAAAACATTTTCTCCATTTGTAATATTTCAATGCAATTTTTCCACAAGCCACGAACAGTTTTGCACTTACATAGCCTGAAATTGCTGGAGGTGGAGGGCTGTCAGCTGGGATGGGAATTAATTCCCCAAGCTCGAAGAACATAAATGAAGAGACAAACATAAACATAAACATGAACGAATTATATTTCTTTAAACTGTGCCGAAGGATAATCGTAGCACCCACACTCTCCCCTTAAAGAGAATTTGCAACAAAATCACTGAAGGAGAAGAGCCAAAAAGCAGGCTACATGATGCAATAATACCTGCAATCTTCTCCAGCCTCCTCGAACACGGATAAACACCTCACTACTTTCACTCAGGTAGATTAATGTACCTTCTGCCACTAAGTGAACCTTTTGCAACATGCTGTCAATATTTCTGAATGTTGTAACCTGTCAAATAACAAGGAATCAAAATCAGAATTTGAAGATCAAATTAAGACTTTCTTTGAACTGGAAATTAGCAGAAGTTAGAGAAATGAAAATAGACTTTCTATACAGTAAATATTTATAAAGCCTTTATTAGCTCATTTCACTCAATTTTGTTTATGAGGCATCCACTTCTTTTGGCTCTTACCATGAAAGGTGGATGTGACTTGGTAGTTGCCTGTTACATTCATTGATTGCATCAACCATGAAGGAGTTTGGGGTTGGGTGAGATAATAGAAACTCTGACCCCTTAGCAGGGACATAGTACTTCTTATCTACTCTCTTGCATGGAGGAGGTTATGGTACCAGGAGTCTGCCAAATTGTCTTTACAGTTCAAACAGAGCCTTGTTTATAGGCAGGGCTATACTACCAGAGGAGGCAGTATGAAGGATGCCAATCAATTTGTGTTCAGTCTCCTGAACCTCCTCCAATGGGATCTGGGGAGAACCTGCAATTCTTCTCATGAGATCCAGAAATTGTTTAAAATGATGTGTGTGTGGAGGAGGAGGGAGAGGAGGAATCACTGCCTCATCAGGTGCGGAGAAGAGCTATTAATCTGAGGCATAGCTTCCTCAATAACCCTTCTCTCCTGATACTCAAAAGATTCCTCCTGGGGAGGCAACTGACATGGAAAAGCTGAACGAGTAGGAGGGTATTGCCCCTGACATTCCCTGTGAGTTTAGTTAGAAGCTCTGGAGAATTGATCCCTATAGGCAGCCTATACAACCCAGTGGGGAGGGCCATATGGAAAGGGAGGGAGCACTCATGAATACTCATACCCGGGGGAGCTGGGGCATCCTATGTACATCTGTGTCTTGAGGATTCTGTTATAGAGGGTGTCGAGAGAGGCAGCTTTGGGCTGGTAATTGAGTGAACCTTGAACAGAAATCTGGGAGTTAGAGGAGCTGCCATCTGTAGTCCAGATGGGGGCAGCTAGTGGAATTGAGACTGGGAGTCTGTCCATTCAAGAAGGTATCAGAGAGTATGTCTGTGCCAGGGAATGGTGTGGTACCAGCAAGGAATGAAGCTTCAATACCAAGAGTCTTTCAGCACCCATCAGTAGAAGTGTCTCCAGTGCGTCTAAAATGACCAAGTCCTCAGAGAATCTGAACATCCGCAGTACCAGAAGAAGCTGTGCAATAACCTCATGGGGTCAAAGCTGGAGGCAGGTGACCCTAAGGATGACCTCCATTTCAAGGGTACTGTCTGACACTGTTCAGTTTGGGGAACTACTGGGATTGCAGGAGTTATCAACACTGAAGTTGGTACTGGTCTAGTTGATGCAGAATGCTTAGAGTCTCCAGAGGTGCAATCCTGCATGGATGGTCTGAGTCTGGCTCAGATACTGAACACTGATGGGTACTCTGAGTAGATATCTGCTACTTTCATAGAACCTATGGTACTGGGAGATCAAGGTGCCTCAACATTACTCTTTTTAGGATGTGAGGTCTCCAGAGTGGCAGGTCTCTGAGATGGGCTTCTTAGCACTGATTTCTCTGAGGGATCCAGAGCTCCTCTTTTTAGAAGTCTTACAGGTGTCCCAACAGACTTCTCCCGATAGGCTACTGAGGTTGACACTCCTTGTATATCTAGTTTTGAACCTGAACAAATTCTACACTTAAAGGGATAGAATGTCCCTTAAACAATGGAGGTAGCTAGAATGGCTGTCACTAACTGGGATAGACTTCTGGCAAGTTGGACAGTGCTTAAAACCTGGGGATCCACACATAACCCAAGGATGAAAAATAACAACTTCTTCCTCTAAGGAAGGAGTAATGCCTCAGGGAGGTGAGGCGGGGAAGAAGAAAATTCTCTCCAAAAGAAATCCTCACAAAACTAACCAAAATAAAACAAAGGACGCTAGATGCCTAACTAATTAGTAAACTAGAGGAAGCCTTGCCCTAAAGGCAGACTAGCAAAGAATTAAACTCTGCAAGATGCTCCATCTCAGGTTGAGGCAGCTGAGAAGGAACTGTGGATGGTTTATCCACTGCTGTCCTATATACCCTCGATACAGGGCACGAGGATAGCTGGGACATGACTGGGCATTGCTATCAAAAGTCTTTGATCCAAAGCACAGGGGACACATGGACACCTAAAGTGGAGCACCTATAGGGACAATACTTGAATCTTTTCTCTTAGGAGCAAAGTCTGTTGAACATATTGACCTGAATTATTGGGTTTTATTCTACATGGGTACCTAGTTTCCTTGGAAGAAAGACTGGGCTCAGTATTATTCTAATCACATAACACATTAAGTTGTCATTTTGCATACTCCTTCAGAGGTACTGATTTGTATCTGCAACACGCCGCACCTCCACTGATTTAGAATCCTATTCATCCTTTTCAATTATTTGGATAGAATGTTACTAATAAGCCACCAAACGGAGTTTGACTCTGCTCTTTTTCTGAAAACTTATTTTATAGAGAAGGGAAGTGATGCAGTAGTGGCCTTCTATTGGGATGTTTCCATTGACATTTATGGGAATTGACTCATGGTCTGAAAATGGCAAACTTATGTTTTCTTCTCTTACCAGGTTCCTGGTTCCTGGTAATCCTGGCTCCCCAGGAGGACCCGGTGGCCCTGGAACTGCAGCTGCTAAAATAAAACAAAAATATACTTCATGTCTCTTTTCTGAGAAAAAGAGAGCAAGAAGGGGAGAGGAAATACTTGGCAATGTTGTGTAGGATGAAGGTTTATTGGCATGTGTTTGTGACAACTACAGTACTCCCATGCACCGATGTCCTGAGTGAGTGTGTTCACACAAGCTACAGAAACTCTATTTGCAATGATTTTGGGACTATTTTTCTTGTATCCTTCCATCTGGGTGGATAGTCATTTATCCTGCAAGCTCTTCTGCACATGTTTAACATTAAGCATGCGACTAATATTTAAATCAGTGAGACCACTCCCACGCCTGAAGCTAAGCAAGTTTGTGTTTGCAGACTCAAGGCCTCAGTTATCCTCTGTACAATTTGCAAGGGAATCATAAAATCCCCTGAAAATAACCTAAAATAACTTTTCTGTACAAAAAATGTTTGGAACTTCAAGATCACCTCTCTCATTACTTTTAAAGTTTAAAAGAAACTGGCACCTTCTATGGGAGAGCTGGGAATCTCTCTTTTACAATGATAGGAACCTCCATTTCTAATACTGTTGGGTTGTGAGAAGTCTTAAACCGGTCACTACTCCAGAACTGAGATTTGTTCAGCCCAAGCCTTGGCCCAGTGTATTTTGGAGTGGCAATTCCACATGTAGGAGAGAAAGGAGGAAATATTTCTCTGGCGGGTTGATCATATATTAGGGGTTGTTTGAAGTTGCTCAGAGGTTTGGAAGGCAACATATAATTCCTGCGGGCCATGTGTCCGTGATTCCCAGTGGGAGCTCAAGGTATCTCCTTCCACTGAAGCGGAGATGAAGGTATCTGAACTGGACACTCCATGCTCTAGGGTGGTCACAAACCACCATGTTAGAAAGATCCTATAATCAGAGGTCGGAGCCTCCTTGGAAAGGCTAAAACAAGTGTGAGAGGGAGGGCGAAGAAAGATTGAGGGGGGACCAAGAGAGAGCATGATAGAGGTGATGTGGGGAGGATAAGTGGTGTAGTGGGGAGCATAGTTATGCTGAGGGATGGAATGAGGTGGGAAGGAATAACTTTTATAGCCAAGGGACAGTTTTCCAGATTAATGAGTGTCTGGAAGCCTGGCACTTCCAGGCACACTGGTGACAATTTCACTCAAGTTCTCAGCACTTCTCAGAATGCATACAAAGACCAGCAGCAGTTCCCAGACACCCTGCCCCCACAACTCCCAGCTTATCTGGAAATCTGTAGCTTGGATTTTTTTCCCCAAATGCTGGCAACTCTGCAAATGTATGCAACGTGCACAGCGTTGGCACATGGTGTTTACAAGCTGAAGGAGAAATATTATGCAATAATTTTCTCTGATGATTGTCTCTTTGAGAGGACCTGGTGAGGGTCAATGGCTGCACTTAACACAACGTTCCACTTGTGTTTAATTCATCCACAGCCCCCAGGAAGGTTTAGTGAGTGTCTCTGCTATTTCATATCTCATGCTATTACATGGAAGGAAGAACAAAAGAAAAGGCACAGAGGAAAGAGCCCAATCCTGCTTCTGCTGACTTCAGTGGGACAGGAATCAGGCCCACAGTGAAGGGAGAAGGGTAGAAATTAATTGAGAAAAAAGTTTAAAATTACACCAAATATATATTAAGGAAAAAGTCATTAATGTCTTGTTTCTACTATATTCTTCTATCCTTCCAGTCTGAACTAGTTTGTGCTAAATGTAACACCATAAAAACATTTTTAAAACGTATTTTAAAAAAACGCCTAAGATTCAGAAAGCCACATCGCCAGCGCGTTAACATGCTCCAGGGCTTGTTTTATTAGTGTATAAAAGCAAGCGATGATGGTGTGTTAATGGAAGAACAAAGCATCCCCTGTTGCAGTTTAGTGCCATTAACATTTCCAAAATATGTTTTTCATTAAATCTCATGTAACCTTGGAACCATCTTTACAAACTACAGAGTCATCAGTCTGGTGCACTTGTGGGAATCTTTTTAGATCAAGTGTTATGTGCCCATGGCAGGAGACAGAGGCTTGATTCAAAACCAGTTTAGCTTTTCCAGTCTCCCACACTAGATCATGTGGGAATTTGGACATTGCTAGCCAGGAGCCCAATTAAAGGAGACAAACTCATACCTGGGCTCCATTCAGATTTACTAAATGGACATGCATCAGTTTGCTTATTAAAGCAAAGAAGAGGATGCATAGGAGGAAAACTGAGGTCAGTGGCAGAACAGTCTAGGGATGGAACACACCCAACAATTGTCTGGAATGTTTTGTTTAATTTGACTGGATCTGAAGCAATTTTGAGAAGTGCTTGATGTGGAGGACATGGTAGCTGCCTGTAACATTGAATGAATATTGCTTATTTCTGTGTGTTCGATATAGTATTTGCTATCTTACAAAGGGTTAATTCAGACAGGAAAGCAGACAAACACTTCTGATAGCCACCCATCTACAGGTAACTATATTGCATTTCAGAGAGCCAACTGCTTGGAAGTCTATGCCTGAGTCCTAGCTGGGCTGCATAAATTGACTTGACCAGGTTCAGTAAAAGGTCTGCCCTTGAAGAAGGGGTGAGAGACAAGGGGAAACAGGATGAATCCCAGCCCCCAAATGCTGGGGTGTCTGGATAAGTTTGGCCTGCATAAGCTTTGGGTAAGATAGATATGCGTGTAGGCTGGTTGTTGTGTTACTAACCCTTCGCTCTGGTTATGCTGTGTTCCATCTGTTCAGACTAAACAATGCTTGGTGATTTAAAGGGCTGTTTTGGCTCATACTCACAGTCTAGTCACAGCTCCCAAAGAGAAGAGCTGCAGGACTAAAGCCTTGTCAGGTCCGCTGACGAGTCTGAGTCAGTGCACAGGGTACAGGACCCAGTCCCCCAGAATAGACGTAAGCAAGCAAGCAGACTGTCCTCTGTACTTTCAAAGAGACTTTAGAGGGGTCAAAAGTTCACAACTGGTTACAGCAATGCATTCTCAAGGTTCAGGCAATAAAACCCCTAAAGAAGTACCTCCACATGTTTGGTGTGAGTCTGTGACTGAGCTGCAGTCTTAAGTGGTTTACAAAACTCCTCCCTCATGTGTGAACATATGGGCCATATTTTGGCCCTCTGCTAATCTAGTACACTCAGACTCAACAAAGGTGTGAAAACTGAAAGGGTTTGGGTTTTGGCTACGTTAAAAAATTCTTACAGCTGTTTTGTTCAGAAGCCATAGCGCCTCCATGCTTATGAGCTGGAATCTGAAATTTGGCAGAAGGCACCATTCTGGTATCAGAGATGTATCTTTTTCTCTGTGAAAATTTGCCACGTTACAAAGCCTATGAAAGTTTCCAATACGTTTGACAACAAAATTCTCCAAATGTTCCATTTCCACTGAGCATGCCCCGCCAGGACCGAACTTGCTGACTATGCTCCAACCCCGGACTGAGCAGAATTTCCCTGCAGTTCCCCCTGCAAACGTATGCAAGCCCGGCTGCTGGGGAACCAGGCAGTGGAATAGCAGAGTGACTCTCTCTTCTGTGCTCTCCATGTCACCCTCCCCCTGCTGGAGCTCAGGCAGTGTGGAGAAGGAAGCAGCCTGTCTCAAATGCAGAAGCATATAAGAGTTTCTATGCTGGGTAAGACCATGACCCAACATGCCCAATATCCTATCCCTGACAGTGGCCTGTATCACAGCTTCAGAGGGAGTGTACAGAACAGAACAATTATGGAGTAACCCACTCGTGTCTTCCCCTCCCATATTTTGGTAGCCAGAGGTTTAGGGTGGCCATGAGCATGGGGCTGTATCCCTGACTGTCTTGGATAATAGCCATTGATGGACCTACTCTGCATGAACCTAACCAGATTTTTTTAATTAGTTTTAATTTGACCATCATAACATCCCCTGGCAATGCGTTCCACATTAGTTGTGCATTGTGTGAAAAAGTACTTCCCCCTTTTTGTATTAAATCTTCTGCCTATTAACTTCATTTAGTAACCCCTAGTTTTTGTACATGCGAAAAGATAAATAACACTTTGCTATTGACATTTCCATTCATCATTTTACAGACTTCCGTTGTACCCCCCTTTAGTTGTCTGTTTTCTAAGCTGAACAATCCTAATTTTTTAGTCTCTCCTCATGCTGAAGTTTTTCCATCCCCTTGATTACCTTTGCCTTTCTCTGAACCTTTTCCAGTTCCAGTATATCCGTTTTGAGATGCGGTGACCAAAACTGGACACAATATTCAAGGTATGAGCATACCATGGATTTATATAGTGGCATTATGATATTTTCTGTCTTTTTTTAAATCCCTTTCCTTAGAGTTCCTAATATGAAGGTAGCCTTTTTGACCACTGCTAAGCACAGAGAACTACCAGGGTGACTCCAAGATCTCTTTCTTGGGTGGTAACAGCTGCTTTAGAACCCATCATTGTATATGGATAGTTGGGATTAGTTTTTCCCAGTGTGCATTACTTTGCATTTAAAATGTTGACATTCCTCTGCCATTTTGCTGCCCAGTCACCCAAGTTTGAGAGAGCCCCCAGTAATGACCCAGTACAGCTCCGGTAGGGACCCCACTGTTCACCTTTCTCCATTATGAAAACTGACCGTTCATTTCCACCCTTTTTTCCTATCTTTCAACCAGTTAATGATCCATGAGAGGACCTTGCCTCTTATCTCATGCTACTTAATTTTCTTAAAAGCCTTTGGTGAAGGACCTTGTCTAAGGCCTTCTGAAAATACAATTACATAATACCAAGGGGATCATCCTTATCTACATGCTTGTTCATCTGATGAAGTGGGTCTTAGCCCACAAAAGCTCATGATCCCTAAGATCTGTTAGTCTATAAGGTGCTGCAAGACTCTTTGTCGCTTTTGCAGATCCAGACTAACATGGCTACCCCTCTGATACTACATGCTTGTTGACTCCCTTAGATAAATTCATCAGATTAGGGAGGCAGAGCTTTTCTTTACAAAAGCTGTGTTGATTCTTCCACAACAAGTTGAGTTTATCTATGTGTCTGATAATTCTGTTGAACAGCAGATGGGGTTACAGGGACAGGGTAAGCAGATGGGTGGGATGGGGACAGGGTAGGCTGTGGGAGACTGTGGCTGGCTAAAATGGGATGTAGGCACACGTGCACACACACACAAACACACTCTCACACACACAGAAGAAAGCAGCTTCAGAGCTCCCTCACCTGAGCCATATATTGCTGGGGGTCCTGGGGGTCCAGGAGGGCCTGGTGGGCCGGGAGGTCCAACTATTCCATACCCTGGAGATCCAGGTAGGCCAGGTAACCCAGGGGGGCCTCTTGGCCCAACAATCGAATCCCCCTTTGGCCCCTGTCAAGGCAGGAGACTATTGTTTAAACACAAAAATGATACACGTGAAGCAGTCTGAGTGAGCAATGACGTAAGCACCCTGATCTCAATAGCGAGATCCTGAAGTTAGCCTCCCAAACTCATATTTGGGCATAATTTAGTCAGTGGTTCTGATTTTCAGAAATGCTGAACGCTCAAAAGTTCTCACTGAAGACAATAGAAAATGAAAATCTTACTATTTAGGTGCCTAAACTATGGATTTAGAGCCTAATTTTTTGCAACGCTTTCTGAAAATCTTGGACCAGGTACTTGGATCTGCTCCAAGTGTCTGATTTCCCCCCAATGTTATACACTATTCACCATGCACTCAAACCTCCAGTGCACAACTGAGGTCACTCCATGTTTGATATACTTAAAATGATGTCAAGATTGTCTCATGATGCCTGTGAGAAGGTTTTAGCCCTAAGGATACATGACTCATCCTGAGTGCCTCCCACATTGCAACAGTATCCCAGCTTTCTACCCCATTCCTCACCTTGTCCTCTCCCCTGTTTTTTTTTTTTTTTTTTAAAAAAACAGACCCCATCTACCTAGCCTCCCAATTTATGAGTGCCAGAATAGGGAATCTTGCAATTTGGCAGGGAGCTTCATGATCCCTATGTACCTTCAGCCCCTCCCCGCCACACTCTTCAGGCCAGCCTAGACATATGGAACAAGTAGGAGCCATGTGTCCCAAATGCCTGGTCGTTGTCTGCTGTAGTTGATTTGTTACCCAGTCTCTGCTATTCTTCAGGCAAAGCATTTCTCTGTCAGACAACAGACTGGTGCAGAGGGGGCAGTTCCCAGTAGAGTCAAGTGGGATAATTCAGGACACACTGCAGGCAAGGGTCCTATCCCTAGCACTCCTTCCCAGTTGCCACAGACCTTCCTTCTTTTCTGGCACAGTTATCACAAATGGAACCTAGCAAACCCCGTACATTAGCCAATTAACAGGTGCCATCTACCTGGAGATTAGCTAGTTTCCTAAGGATTAGCAAAACTGCTTCTAAAGCTGATTTTTATGGTGATTAACACAGGATAAAAAACTAGACAGATTACAAAAGCAGCTGAATTTTATAGAAACTGGTTAGACTGATACACATGGGATTTGTCTGTAATGTTTTCGGAGCACTGGATGTTAGTAAAGGTTACTTAACTAGATGTCCAACATTTTCCAATATGGACATTATATAATTTCTGAACTGACTATTTTGACCTTTATAAGGATATAACCAGTAACATCATAGGTTTCTTAACTTATGTTGTTGGTATTATGAACCTACTTAGAGATGTAGCTAATTCAGGCAACAGAACAAAATGTTAAATCTGTTTTTCATGGCAATTTAATTACCACACGATAGTAAAATGTGTATATTTAACATTGTGAATAAATCCTATATGTAAGTCATACTAATTTTATTTGTATTTATTTTTAAAATTCTAAAATACACATAGTATACACATTTATGTACAGAAATATAAAATCACACATGGCATAGTGTGATTTTACAACCTAGAACAACAGCTTCCAAACAAAACAGTCTCCCAGCCATCTTTCAACAAAAAACCTGAACAAACAAGTAGATCTTGCAGTGTGTAACGAAGGCTCTCTCTGACCAGCTCCAAAGCTGAAGTACTTCTGCTGAGAATGCTGCCACTGGCAGATTACTATATATTTTTATTCTTACCCTTTATTGGTCACTGTGCCAAAAAGAGGCAATAGTCTTTGTAAATTCATACAGGGCAATGAAAGAGGCTGTCCCCACACTGAATCTGTTGGATACAGTTCCCCTTTGATTTAGTCTAGTTCTTGATTCAGCTACCAAATATGAATTGCAATTTTTACCACAAATAAATCTGTAGCTCACTTTTAATCTGTTCAGTTGTCTGATTTAGGCCCCAAACCTGGAAATTTCTATGCATGTGCCTAACTTTACTCACATGAGTAGTCCTGTCAGCTTCCATGGGGCTGCTTGCCTGCATAAAATATTACCCATGTACCTAAGTGTTCTCCAGTCTGGGGCTTCAGAGAAGAGGATTTTCAAAATCTTACCTACTTTAACTTCTTTAGTTAGTCCCCCTACCAAAAAAGTCAGTGACGTCATAGAACCATGGAAATTTAGAGCTCTAAGAGACCTCATGAAGCTATCAAGTCCAGCCCCCTACACAGAGGCAGACTCATGTAAGCTAGACCATTCCTGACAGGAGTTTGTCCAAGCTGTTCTTAAAAACCTCCAGTGATGGGGATTCCAAAGCCTATTAGAATAGCCTTAGAAGCCTATTCCAGAGCTTAACTACCCTTAGAGTTAGAATGTTTTTCCTAATATTTAATTTAAATCTCCCTTGCTGCAGATTAAGCCCATTACTTCTTGTTCTATCTTCAGTGGACATGGAGAGCAATTCATTACTGCCCTTTTTATAACAGCCCTTAACATATTTGAACATCGTTATCTGGTCCCCCCACAGTCTTCTTTTCTCAAGACTAAACATGTCAATTTTTTTTTTAAACGTTTCCTCATAGGTCAGGTTTTCTAAACCTTTTATCATTGTTGTTGCTCTCCTCTGGACACTCTCTACATCTTGTCCATATCTTTTCTATGCTGCAGTGCCCAGAATTGTACACCGTACTCCAGCTGAGACCTCATCAGGGCATAGCAAGGTGGAATGGTTACCTCCCATGTCTTACATACAACGCTCCTCTTAATACACCCAGAATATTAACCCCTTCTGTAACTGCATCATATTGTTGACTCATATTCAGCCTGTGACCCACTATAACCCTAAGATCCATTTCAGCATTACTACCAATTATTCCTCATTTTGTAGCTGTGCACTGGATGTTTCCTTCCTAAGTGAAGTACTTTGCACTGCCTTTTTAAAAAATGTTATCTTGTTTAAGTCAGATCAATTCTCCAATTTATCAGGGTCATTTTGAATTCTAATCCTTACCACCAAAGTGCTTGCAACCCATCCCAGCTTGGTGCTATCCACAAATTTTATAAACATACTCTCCACTCCATTATCCAAGTTATTAATGAAAATATTGAATAGTACTGGACCCAGGACTGACTCCTAGGGGATCCCATTAAATCTGCCCTCCCAGATTGACAGTGGACCACTGATCATTACTCTGAGGACATTCTTTCATCTTATAGTAATTTCATGTAGATCACATTTCCTGGTTTGTTTCTTGTGTTTACACAGTTCTTACTGGAATGAGAAAATGCCCATGTACATTTCTGTTGCAAGAGAGACCACATCACTTACAACTAGTCCTGGTCTTCCAGGAGGTCCAGGAGGCCCTGACATAAAAAATCCTCCACTTGGTTCTCCTTTTTCCCCTTTGAGGCCAGTTTCTCCATTGTCTCCTTTCTCACCCTTGGAAGAGAAAGCATTTAAAAAAATTAAGTTGAAACAGGATTGGAACCAGACATTGATCCCATAAAGTGACACTAAATATCTCAATACAGAATACAGTGAGCTTAAAATCTGCTTTTTGATATCACTCCCTTCCCCAATGACATATAATGAAAACAAATAATTTATTCCTCTAGGCTGCCTGCAAGGGCGGGATTTCTCCCATAGGGAAAGGAGAAAATTAGGTAGGGGAAATAGTGTTTATTGTAGTTCTCCTTCTGCTATCCTCCAAAACAAAATTCCATGCTGCAATTGTACTTTCATCCACCAGAAATCTGGAGGCAAAAGTCACAGGAGGTGCAAAGAGCCAGGCTCCTCTCCCTTTCCTTCAGTCACTGAAAAAGCAGATTACAGACTTCACAAAAATAGAGCTGATATTTAAAGATGTATAGAAAAGCAAGGATTACTGTAGACTGGTGGAGAGAAAGTGAAGGAGGTAGGATGGGAGAAGAAATGACACACAAAATATTGGCACATGATTTTCTCTTGTACTTCTCTTCTCCCAGCCTACAGAGAAAGAGAAGATCATCAGTGAGTCTGAGAGAAGGAATGACAAGAGGAGCTTTGAAATACAAAGTTGTTCTCCCTACTGAATAAGAACCACATCAACATAAGTTCCAGTCTCATTATTTTCTTTCTGTAGTTCTGTAAGATGCTTGTTTTCTCTCTACCTTCCTATTGGTCTTCCTTATTTCTTCCTTCTGAGAAATAAGATTGTAAACAGAAGCAGCAGAAGACTGAGCAAGAATTACTCAATCCCAGTACAGGTGGCAAAACAGACTTAGGGAAAGGGGTGAGGAGCCTGACTACGCATAGCTTGTGTGACTGACAGACTTTTCCCTCTTGCTTCCTAGTAAATGGAGTTGTAAAGCTTGCTGCATGGCATCTCGTTCTGTAGATGGGGGGACAAATGCCAAAACAGCACTTTATAGATGAAAGCATCTGTTTAAGGTGTACATATTATTCTGTTAAATCAAATAAGCCACATCCTATCCAAAGGGAAAAATTTCTCTCTTGATGCAGGCTACACATTACACCAAACAAAATATAAATGATTGACCAGGAAGAAAATCTGATGATAAACTCCTCTATAATTATCTTTCAAGGGGATTGGTTATATTATTACATAACATATTGATTTAATGTCTTCTGGAGATACCACTATGCAATATTCTGATTACATTACACTAGAAATCTTATACTGATACAAGACAGGATATAATAGCTCTAGTTCAGTTAGAGCAAAATAAAAGCATTTTAAATTCATATTCCATTCATATTCAATTCCAACACTTAAAGTAATCCATAGTGGGAGGACAGATGAACGCTGAAACAGGGAGGTGTGGGTCAGATGGTTTTCCTTAATAAGCCATTTTGGAGAACAAATAAAGGGAGGCAGAACCATTGACTCCCAATAGATCCTTTATTTTATTAAATCTGTAAAATGGTTTGTACTGACTCCATCCCCTTTCCTGCAGTCACTGAAAAAGCAGACTTCAAATTTCACAAATGTAGAGCAGATATTTGAAGGTGTGTAGAAGAGCAAGGGTTACTGCCTATTGGGAAAGAGAAAAGGAAGGAGGTAGGATGGAAGAAGAGACAACACAGAATTATCAGCACTGACTTTTCCTTGTACTTCTCTCATCCCACAGAGAAAACCATCAGCTAGTCTGGGAGAAGGAACAACAGGAAGTCTGTCCAAAAACTGACTTTTCATGTATTAAATGTAGCTAAATTTGCTCTAACAGTCTTTTTGAAAGCAAACATTCTCTCACTCCACTGTTGATATGAAAGAGTCTGAGAAATATAGAGGAGATTTAAAGTAGCTAATGATAAAGTATTCATTTTAATACAATTTGTGAAAAGAAAATGCTTAGTTGTAAAACCTTGATAATATTTTGTATGTTAGTAACATCCTTTGTTTACATTTGGTATTATATAGTATATGAGAACTTGTTTATTCACCTATTAATTTGAATAATTGCATAATACATCAATATGTAATTTCTGGTATAAATCAATTATTGTGTGTATTCCACCTCGTATGTTAATATTTGTCTTATCTTTAATGCATATTAAAATATAGGGTTAGAAAGGCTGAACAGAACTAAGATACAAATGGGAAATAATTACCTTCATGCTATTAACAAAGTGGTTGAAATATGGTGAAGGCAGAGGAGGACCTAAAAAGTCAAGTACATTATTTTAGTGCAAAAATCATCTGTACATTCCATTTTAGAAGGGCTAAATTATCCATAATTTCCATTCTAGAAGGCCATTATCTGTATTATTCTAGAAGTTTTAAATATAACTCTTCTACATTGTCATCTTGACTTTTTTAATGTGGCAAACATTTGTTTCCTCTCTGCTTTACTGTAGCAGAAGCCAAAAATGGTCTGTATGCCAGCGTCATTGCTGGGCTGGTGTCAGTGGGATTGTGTTTATGCTCTGGTGATGGTTAGATAACCTGAGGTTACAGAGCAGTATTTTGTTTTTCTTGCTCTCGCTCTGCTGTTTTTATGTAGGTTTGAGAAATTACTTTTTTTTTTACAATGCTCAACAGCAACATGATGGACTTGTTTCAAAGGGATATTTAAAATTCCTTGATGCACTGTAATCAGTTTAAATTAGGGCTAACAGTTTAGAAGATTAATTGAATTCAAACAAATTGCAGAGAAGTGTATTCAATCAAATCCTAATGGAAAATATGGCACTATCTAGTTATTAATTCATAAATTCAAATATACCACACTGCAGAAAGGCAGTAAGAGTACCTCTCTGGATCTCTTTGGAGAAAAGGCTTTTAACAACTGCTCATGTGAGGGAAGCTGGCAGCTTGTTTTCCAGCAAGGAAGCACTACTGTTCTCTGTTAAACATACACCCAATACACAATCAATACTCTGCTTGATTTTATCACCCAGGGGACTGACACAAAGTCCACTGGAGTAAACTGAAAGGCTCCCATAGACTTCTGTGGGCTTTGGATCAGGCATGATGAGAGTTATTGGGTTCCACAGCACATTTGGAATTTCAGTGAGACAAAGTCAAATTCATTCACGTGGCAGAAGGGTAGCTGTGTTAGTCTGTATCCACAAAAACAATGAGGAGTCCAGTGGCAGCTTAAAGACTAACAGATTTATTTGGGCATAAGCTTTTGTAGGTAAAAGACCCTGTAGCGAGGCGTCTGGTGCCCAACCGCCCCGCAGAGGGACGAGCCTCCCCAGAGGCAAGAGGGGGCGGAGCTGGAGAAACCTGCGCCCCTCCCCCAGAGGTCAGCCGGCCGACCTGGAAGGATAAAAGCTCGGCCCTGGAGCTCACTTTGGAGGGAGCCAGCGGAGGAGCCAGAGGCAACAGCCAGAGCTCCTGAACGGGAAGCCCCGGTGACCCCGCCGGAGAACGGGAACTGGCTGAGTCTGCCCTGCGCCCACTACCCGGAGGAGTTTCCCAGTCTGCCCTGCGCCCGCTACCCGGAGGAGTTTCCCAGTCTGCCCTGCGCCCGCTACCCGGAGGAAGAGGGGCCGAGCCTACCCCGTCCGTGCTACCCCGAGGAGCTTCCCAGTCTGCCCTGCGCCCGCTACCCGGAGGAAGAGGGGCCGAGCCTCCCCAGTCCAGGCTACCCCGAGGAGCTGCCGCCTCTGCCCCCAGACAGCGACTCGGAGGAGCCCATGGAGGTCACCACGCCTCCCCAGGTACCCTTTGAGGGGGAGTTTGGAAGTGGCCCGGGGAATGAGTTTTGAACCTGTGTCAGTGTGTTGCGGTTCGGATCCCCACTGACTGCAGCTGGCCTGTTACTGCTGCTAGGGCCCCGGGCCGGGACGCAGTGGAGCGGGTGGGCCTGCGTCCCCCCCTGCCACCCTTAACCGTGGGTGGCAGTCTCCCCCTCAGCCCGCCGTCATTCCTCGCTGTCTGTTACTGCTCAGCCCCTGCTTGAGGGTCTGAGCCCCTGACTGTTCCCCGTGTTTGTGGCCCCGCCCTGCCTCAGGGCCTGGGCCTTGCCCACCTGTTACGGTTCAGCCCCTGCTTGAGGGTCTGAGCCCCTGACCCTACCCTGTGGGTGGGTTGCCCGCCCGGCTTTTGGGCTGAGGCGGGCTGAATGGACGCTGCTCAGGCCTGACTGAGCACTTGAACCCCGGGCCCGGGTATTCCCCAACCCGGCTGAGGGGTGTGTAGCGAGGCGGTCGGGTGCCCAACCGCCCCGCAGAGGGACGAGCCCCAGTGGCGACCCCCTACAGACCCACTGTGACATTGCACCCCATAATACTTTATGGAAATATTCTTATGAATGTATATATGACATAATTGGAATATGTTTTATGCTACATATGCCATGTAACATACCTCTGCAAAGGTTATGATCTGCTGAATATATTCATCCTGTTTGTATGCATGTGTCATGTTTGTATTCGAACTTATGAATATTGGCTGTGTACTTGTTTAAGTAGCCTTAGTAAAGTATTTGGTCAGCTTCTTGAGAAAGGAATATGCAAATTAAGTGCCCAATCAAGAAACATTTAACTGACAATGGATCTTGGAAGACTCCAACCCACATGAGAAGTCTACCTGAGGATGTTCAAGGTAGCATGAACAATGGCTTCCTCTTGTAAGGAACTGAGTGATACATGGACATGTGACTTGCACATGTGACTCCAAAAATCTTGTAGCTGGGATTCTACACAGGAGGAGGGAGGGGTGTCCACCCACAAGAGGAAATCTATTTAAGCCCCTGGAAACCCCTCCATTTTGTCTTCAGCTGGCTCAAGAGATAGCCTCTCCATCCCCAAAGGGCACTTGAAAGACACTGGAAAAATGAACAGTAATCACAGAGGTTTGAGTGATTGCTGGACCCAGACTCGAAAGAGACTAGTCTGTAAAAGGCTTATTGGAACATCTCCAAGGGTGAGATTTTATCTGTATTCAGCTTCTTGCTGTATTAGGCATAGGCTTGCATGTTTTATTTTATTTTGCTTGGCAATTCGGTAATTCACTTTGTTCTGTCTGTTATTAATTAGAACCACTTAAATCCTACTTCTTGTCTTTAATAAAATCACTTTTTACTTATTAATTAACCCAGAGTATGTATTAATACCTGGGGGAGGGGAGGAGAACAGCTGGTGCATATCTCTCTATCAGTGTTATAGAGGGTGAACAATTTATGAGTTTATCCTGTATAAGATTTATACAGGGTAAAACGGATTTATTTGGGGTTTGGACCCCATTGGGAGTTGGGTATCTGAGTGTTGGAGACAGGAGCACTTCTTAGGGTGTTTTCAGTTAAACCTGCAGCTGTTGGGGGACATGGGTCAGACCTGGGTCTGGGTTTGCAGCAGGCTAGCGAGTCTGGCTCAAACCAGGCAGGGCACTAAAGTCCCAAGCTGCCAGGGAAAACAAGCTCAGGGGTAGTCTCAGCACATCAGCTGGCAATTCCCAAGGGGTTTTCTGTGATCCAACACATCACATCTACTTCTTCAGAGGCATGGAGTGAAAACAGAAGTGGGTTTTTTACCCATGAAATCTTATGCCCAAATAAATCTGTTAGTCTTTAAGATGCCACCGGACTCCTCGTTGTTTTTCTAAATTCATTCATATCATACAGATGTTGCTTTTGTCCCCTCCAAACACGTATCTGCAAATATGAAGGCCGCCAGACCCAAACAAAATCTATTGGGTTAAGTTAGATAGAAATTTTTTCACAACATTTCTGTGCAAACAAAGCCATGATTTACCGTATGACTGTCATGGTTGGAACTCTGAAGATGCTACAGCGGAAGAGCTATAATTGTCCGTGCTGTTGCCACAGTTTTGAAAACTCTCTGTGCTGCAACTGAGCTAACTCACAGCATGACTTCCACCATCATCACTCCTAATCTCTACCTCATGCACTTATGTGTCACACCAATATGACCTCTTAGGATGACTTATAGGGAGAGGATACTTAGGCTGCTATAATGATCAAGAACAAAAAATGATGGTAATGTTCTACTAGGGCAAAAACAGAATGGGCCACCAAACGTGTGATGCTTTTCTTTTGGCAAAATCTGAAACTCAACAGGATCAATCAGATTCTCTAAGCAGACTAAGTAAATATACCTCTGTTCTTTAGAGAACAAAGATGAACTCTGTCTTCAGACTAGAGGAAGTGATATCCTGACCATAACAAAGGTTTAATATTCACCCCCACCCCTTTATCTCCAGTGAGAGTTCCAAAACACATCAC
This sequence comes from Dermatemys mawii, assembly GCA_007922305.1. Classification (NCBI taxonomy): domain Eukaryota; kingdom Metazoa; phylum Chordata; order Testudines; family Dermatemydidae; genus Dermatemys; species Dermatemys mawii. The sequence goes on along the minus strand of ML677371.1, from coordinate 2,116,180 downwards.
AAGTGTGTGGAACATGATATTATTATGATTGTCGGTTATCAGCACTTAAAACTGTGAGCATGGTAGCTCATAAAAGAGGATTTTTTCTTGGTTTTCCTTTGAAGTACCCAGTTTCTGCATTTAAAAGTTGGCTGATGTTTGAGGAGCCCCTCCAAAAACACTTTTTAGAAGCATCTGATACAGATCAGCAGAAAGATTAGTGTGAAGGGAAAAAAGTCAAAATAGAAATTTAGGGTAAAGAGCTGCACTCTGGAAGATAACTATAAAGTTATTTTAAATCACAAAGCTAAAGCTCTGGGTTGAAGGCCTGAAAATAAGTACCACACATGAAAATATGTATTAATTTTTCTAGTGCTCCTTTTATGTTTCACGATCTCTAATGTCCATCAATATAACTTTGCCACTTTTTGATTTTTTTCTAACTATCTAGTCATTAAAATGTGCACAAACAGGAAGAATTTATGAAATACAATGCAACTTTGGCTGAAAACGTTCGCCTATGAACCCTAGATGAAGACCACATTGTTTGTACAGTATGTGGCAGACAGAACAAAAAAGACACTCCATGCCCCAAGAGGCTTACAACAGTGTAACTTACCTAATTTAAATGCATTACCTATGTAAATCAAATTTTCCGATAAAAATTAAATCCTCAGTGGGCAATTCCTGTTAGACTGTTTCCTGGCCCCATTAACTGCTATCATTGTTAATACTTTTGATAATCAAGACAAATAAACATTTGTATTGAACACAGATGCCAATAATTATGTGGCACTAGACTTCATCACAATTGGCTGACAATACTAGGCAAATAAAAGGACTTGGTGTCCTTCAAACCAGTTTAACACATTGTGACAAGCCAGATAGTTCTAAACATTTATTTGGGAAAAAAAAATCACAAATTGGATGATGTTTCCCATAATATTATAGAGTGTATTGATTTATGCCCAAATTCAGGAAGGAATCAAAGTACATGCCTAACTTCAGACAGCTGTGGGACTATGCCAGTGCTTAAAGTTAGCCATGTACTTAAGTACCCTGCGGAATCAGGGCCTTAATAAACTGTGATTAAGTTAAACACCTGTTTTGGCACAGGAAATAAATAGGACTTAAAACATATTAGATATTTTGTATTTCTTAAAATAAACCCACTTGAAAAGCACAGCTAGTGCTCTACAATCCTATTCATAATACCTGGTAGTCCAGGTGAGCCTCTCTCTCCTTTTTCACCTTTTAAGCCTGGTGGGCCATGCAGTCCCCAGGAGCCTGGCTCATCTTTCATACCTGCCGTAAAAATATTGCCAGAAAATGAAATGCATTCTTAGCAAATGAGAGTTATTACAAAGTACAATTTTCAAATATGGTGTAATAGATACTGTGTTAGTGATGGACAAACCACAAAAGTTCTGGGAAAGGATTCTAAACACAAGGCTGTTTATTCAAACTGAGAGGCTCTTTCCCCTTGTTACAAGCTTCCCCAGCTTTCCCCATAACTGTTTAATAGCCACTGATGCCTTCTCCCTTCCCATGACATTTCAAAAGGTTGGCCATTTCCTCTTTGCCTCAAGAACCTGAAATAACCCCTCTGCAATACTCTCTCTGTCTTCAGATCTCTCCCCTGCTTGAGTGACCAGGGCCTGCCTGAAGCAAGCCCAAGCCAGAGAGTGCTCAAGCTGAGATACCTTCTTGATGTGGTCTACCATTCTAAGAGTACTGTAGAGAGAGCACTATTAAAGGGTAGAGGTGTATCTTCAGCGGGATTCATCACTCTGGCACTTGAATTTCTTATCACAGAGCAATAAATAATGACTTCTGTTGAGGTCAACAAAACTATTTGTAATTTAAATGCCTGTGATAAGTGAGTGTGGCTAATGGAAAAAACCCAGTATTCGTTTAGATAATATAAAAACTTTCAGCAAGATTTCCTTACCAGGTGGGGCAGGGGAGTGTGTGTGGGAGGGGGTAGACTTGCACCCAAATCAATTTTGAATTTGCATCCTCTCTTCCATGTATTTGCTCCTCACATCCAGTTTCAAGTGCAGTTCTGTTCTATCAGGTGACTAGGTAAACATTGCACTCTTCTTACTCAATGGATCTGATACATTCACTCCCACATAATTGCACTTTTCAAGCTTGAATCCCGATCACAGTGCCCAGAGGCAAAAAACGTAGATGTTGAGTGAGTTCAGGCCCTACAGGGTTTGGTAGCAGCTGAGTGGGAGTTTTGTGGCTCAGAGTGGTGCCTAAAAACAGGACTTAGGTACCTAAGTACCTTCATGGATTGCACCGTTGACACCCAAGCAATCGGACTGGAGCTCTGATCATAGTCAGGAGCTTCCCACTCTGACTGGCTGATCCAAGGGAATGTTCTGTGTCATCCAGAACACACAAAGTCACCTGTGAGATCAGTGCTTCCAGCATTCATCAGGCAGGAGTTGGGGCTCTACCGGGCTGGCTGAATTGGGAATCAACCAATCCAGTTTTCTTCCCATAGGAGTAATTTCAGGTTAACTTTTGAGTTTGCTGTTGAGGTGTGTTCCCAGAGCACAGGAGCACTGATTGTGTGACTGCATATTCCATACAGTTCTATAGTTGACTATGACAGAGAACACATAACAATGGGAATGCAGCCTCACCTCACACTGCCACATCTATGTGTCTTGTCCCTGGCCAGGAGATACCAGCTCTGACAAAAAGGAGAGTTCAGTCCCATGGCTCATTCACTCATTGGCCTCTACGCCAAACACTGCCAACAGGGTGTTAATTTGTACCAACAGTGTTGGTGGGTTTTGAGATGAGGATACTAGTTTAACAAGAACATGATTGAGACTACCAAATAATTTCTTATAACATAGGTTGCCTAATAGCCAAGAGATGGCTGAGACTTTTGGTCACTACAACAAGGGTCATATTTTATCCAATACATTGCTACAAGAAATAAAAAACTCAATAGTTTACCATGAATATTAGCATCTTGGTTTCCAGGATGAACAGTGCCAACCTACACATAAAGAAATATATTTAGAATATTATCTATACAAATTAACTTATATTTATACAGCTCTTATCATAATAGGGCCTTGATTCTGGCTAGAGCTTTTGTGTAATACCACAGTACATATAATTCATAGTTTAAGCTAACTTAGTCAACTTGCCAACATCCAAATATTAGCCAGTTAACTCTTACCCAGCATTGTGCGTTTTTCAACATGCAGCATGCTTTCAGTGGGATGTAAAACATGCATTTTTGCAACATCAACCAAATTCTCCTTTCAGTTATGCTAGTATAAATCCAGGGTAACTCAATTCAAACCACTAGAATTACTCTGGAATTACATCAGTGCAATTGAGAGCAGAATTTGATTTTTAAGATAACAGATTGTGGTTGCAGTGCTTTTTATCAACTAATAACACAAATCAAGGGATGTTTATCTTCACAGCTTCCACATGCATAAAAGGCACTTGAGAGAAAGAAAAGTGTGATCCAAGCATGAGATTGGGAGCCAGGAACTCATAGACTTTAAGGTCAGAAGGGACCATTATGATCATCTAGTCTGACCTCCTGCACAACACAGGCCACAGAATCTCACTCATCCACTCCTGCAAGAAACCTCTTAACTATGTCTGAGCTACTGAAGTCCCCAAATCATGGTTTAAAGACTTCAAGGTGCAGAGAATCCTCCAGCAAGTGACATCCCCATGCTGCACAGGAAGGCGAAAACCCCACAGGGCCTCTGCCAATCTGCCCTGGAGGAAAATTCCTTTCTGACCTCAAATATGCAATCAGCTAAACCCTAAGCATGTGGGCAAGACTTGCCAGCCAGACACCCAGGAAAGAATTCTCTGTAGTAGCTCAGATCCCATCCATCACAGGCCATTTAGCATATTTACTGCTAATAGTCAAAGATCAATTAATTGCCAAAATTAGGCTATACCATCATACCATCTCCTCCATAAAATTATCAAGCTTAGTCTTGAAGCCAGATATGTCTTTTGCCACCACTGCTCCCCATGGAAGGCTGCTCCAGAACTTCACTCCTCTGATGGTTAGAAACCTTCGTCTAATTTCAAGTCTAAACTTCCTGCTGGCCAGTTTATATCCATTTGTTCTTGAGTCCACATTGGTACTGAGCTTACAAAATTCCTCTCCCTTCCTGGTATTTATCCCTCTGATATATTTAGAGAGAGCAATCGTATCTCCCCTCAGCCTTCTTTTGGTTAGGCTAAACAAGCCAAGCTCTTTGAGTCTCCTTTCATAAGACAGGTTTTCCATTCCTCGGATCATCCTAGTAATCCTTTTCTGTACCTGTTCCAGTTTGAATTCATCCTTCTTAAACATGGGAGACCAGAACTGCACACAGTATTCCAGATGAGGTCTCAGCGGTGCCTTGTATAACGGTACTAACACCTCCTTATCTTTACTGGAAATACCTCGCCTGATGCATCCCAAGACTGCATTAGCTTTTTTTCACAGCCATATCACGTTGGCGGCTCATAGTTATCCTGTGATCAGCCAATACTCCAAGGTCCTTCTCCTCCTCCATTACTTCCAACTGACGTGTCCCCATCTTATAACTAAAATTCTTGTTATTAATCCCTAAATGCATGACCTTGCACTTTTCACTACTAGATAACATCCTATCACTATTACTCCAGTTTACAAGGTCATCCAGATCTTCCTGTATGATATCCCGGTCCTTTTCTATATTGGCAATACCTCCCAGCTTTGTCTCATCCGCAAACTTTATTAACGCAGTCCCGCTTTTTGTGCCGAAGTCAGTAATAAAAAGATTAAACAAGATTGGTCCCAAAACAGATCCCTGAGGAACTCCACTGGTAACCTCCCTCCAGCCTGACAGTTCACCTCTCAGTATGACCTGCTGTAGTCTCCCCTTTAACCAGTTCATTATCTACCTTCCCTAATTCTATTCCTGGCTCTGACACTAATTCCTGCTGTGGTCTTGAGTGTGTCACAAACTTATTGCCTGTCTGTAAAACAGGGACAAAATAACCTACCTTCTGGAGATATTGAGAGGATTAATTAATGTTGGTACAATGCCTTCAATGGATAAAACATTACATAATGCTAATTATTACTATTAATATGAATTGCACCCTAGTCAGGTATTAAAAATTCCACTGTGCAGCTTCTGCATGAAAAGGTTCTGTCCTACAACATCACTATTAGGAGTTAACTTCAGTGCTTGTATTCACGTGAGGAATGCTTGCAGGATTCAGTCCATAGTTCCTTAGGAGTACTCACTTATACAGATGTGTAGAGCAGAGTATTCATATGTACAAACTGGGGCAGTTTTATGTTATTCACAAATGTAGGGCAAAGCTATCTTGCATATTAAGATGCATGGAGAGGCACTTCCACACATTTCTTTTATTGGGGCAGTCATTAGTGCAAATAAAATATTTTCAAAGTTATTGCTATTGTTCACTGATTTTTAACCTCTGTGAGAATGAACGATTCTTGCTCTCTCAGTGGGTTTCTGTCATTTTAATGGTTGCACAGAAAATAATTGCGAGGCATTGGTGAGAAAGTTGGCCAATCCATAGAGCAATTCCTAGCAGATCCTGTGAAAATAATTTCTTACAAGTCAGTTATATGCAAGATGGAGAATTTATGGATGGATTGAAAGAGATAAGAATAAAATTTCTAAAACAAGTAATTAAAGCCTCATAGAAACGTAAAAACTTTTTGTGGTCATCATTCTGTGTCTGAGTTCATAAGTAAAGTTAATATGGAACGATTATAAAACCAGTAAATATATTTTTCTTTAAAGGCAGGAGAGAGATTATTTCCTTATTTTCTTCTTATGGATACTGACTCTGATTGTATTCATACTGGTATAGATCTGGAGTCTCTCCTCCAAAATCAAAGTAAGTAAACTGGGGTAAGGAAATGAGAACTGGACCCATTGTATAGTGTTGTGTTATAATATGAGGTATGGTAGCAGATGGATGATGCAGCTCCCTGCACATCAGGCTGATGGGGGACGCATAACGGCTCTCTAACAATATGTCTACACTACAGTTAAACACCCCTATCAGCTGACTTGGGTTATGAGGCTGTTTAATTGCACTGTAGATGCTTCGGCTCAGACTGGAGCGCAGCCTCTGGGACTCCAGGACAGGGGAGGGTCCCAGAGCCCCAGTCCGAATGTCTACACTTCCATTAAATAGCCCACGCTCTGTGAGCAGAGTCAGCTGATATGAGTCAGCCACCAGTGTTTAACTGCAGTGTAGATATACCCTGAGGCACAATCCTTTCCCAAGCCCCACATTCCTCACCTACTCAGCCCAGTGAGTATATGTCACAATATGGACCTTAGGAAAGCTCTAGTGTGACTTGTTCACAGTTTATTGCGAGAGGTAATTTCTGTGATTTACTAAACAAAAAACCCTTTGAGGTATTCTAAACTATACTTCCACATCAGCTCCCCAGACATCCTGAAGTCAATGGAAGTTTTGCAATTGACCTCACTGAGGCCAGGATGTCACTCCCTGAGTTTTATGAGGCAATAACAGTTGGCATATGTGACCCAGGGAGCCCCTCAGCGCCAGCTAACAGAGGGCACACCATAGTGTAACTCACATAAGGCCTGATACAATCATTGTCAATCTGATTCTAAAAGGTGTCTGTAGCAGCACAGTCACCCTGCTCTGGATTGGAAGGGGTTAAAAACAGGCCTGGGAAAGGGCTACCCCAGGGAGCCAACCACAAGCAGGCTTGAGGCAGCCAATCAGGGCCCAGCTGGGCCAGTATAAGAAGGGCTAATGGAGGAGCTGGGTCAGTCTCACACCAGCCTTGGAGTGCGAAGGACCTAGCTGCCTCAGAACAAAGGGTACCTGGGGCAGAACAGTGCTGGGAAAAAGGGCAAGAGGAGCTGGGGAACTCCAGCCTGGCAACTCCTCCGGCTGAGGCCTTGTTAAAGGCCTAAGCAGGTACTGGGGCAACAGAGGTGCAGCCTGGGGATAGGCAGAGGCAACTGGTCCAACCCCCTTTCCAATGATGAGTGCCCATTACAGACTGCAGTCTGCCTCAGAGAAAGGGGGCTAGATGACAACTGGTAGTAGCCACTGAGGCAAGGTTGACGTAGAAGTCGGGGAAGGGGGGTCCCCTGGGAGGGGAGACCCAGAGCGTGAGGACTGGCATGGGGCAGAACCCCAAGATAAGAGGGCACCAGGGTCCAGGAAAGGCATAGGGCCTGAGGCAGGAGAGACACTGGGCAGAAGGCGGTGCTCAGAGGCTGGAATTGAGCTAATTCCTTGACGACCAGCAGGAGGCGCTGCAGCAGTGAGTGCTCAACCTGCTACAGTGTCACCTACAGGTGTCAGATGCAAACTGGTAACATGCTGGTCATTAATATTACTGCATGATGCAAGTACGATTGGAGTATAAAGAATTATAGATGTGTGATAGAAGTATCTTCTTCAAATGTGTTTGGCAAGCAGTACATATGCCTAGCCTGTTCTAAACAAAGGCTGCTTGACTGTCTCTCGAATGTAAACTGAGTAAGGCGAGGACAGAACCAAAGGTACTGCATTTACATATAAGGTAAACAGAGCCACCAAACTAGCAAATCGGGGAGATGAACCACACAATAGAACAAAATCACAGTGGGGGCGATGGAGGCTATAACCCCAAGAAGACTTCCTGGCTCTTGAAGGAGAGACTTTGGAAAGTAAAAGCATAGATGATGGATGCCAAAATGACTTTCTGTTTGAGGGCAGAGCTCTTGAACTTGAGAAAGATGGATCCTTCAACCAAGTGGATTGAAGTCTCTGGGAACTGATTATAGGTGAGAAACCTGCTTAGACAAAGAATGTAACTTGAAGTTAGTTTTAGTCACTAGAAAGTGTGGTTTGTTTTGTTTGTAACCTTTCATGTCTCTTTCTCTCTTACTTGAAATCACTCAAACCTGTGTTCTTTGTTAATAAACTTATTCATTTTATTACAAAACCATTTCAATGCAGGGTATTAAAATGAAGCGCAAGTCTGTAGCTAACCTAACCAGCTCGTGTCTCTTTGCAAGCAGCAAACATAACTTCTGCGACCGTCCAGTGAGAGGGACTGGACACTGCAAGGAGACGTCTCTTGAGAACTGGTGTTCACTGTTACCTGCAAGGCAAAGTTTAGACTGGCAGAGTCCCGAGACAAGCTGGTGTGTCCAGGAGCTGGCACACAGCTCAGCAACAGCAAAGCTCACTCTTGCTGAGACAGAATAAGTAACGTTCTGGCTCACAGTTCTGGGTGACTTGAGCAAGATGTCACAGCATGTGAATGGAACAATTGAAATGTAAGCCCAAGTAGGGCAAAAGACGATTTTTTTATTTGTTTTTTTTGATGTATGCGCTGTGGGTCCTGGCATTCAAAGGGACTAGACAATTTTATTTTGATTGTGGACTGAGAGGTATTGTACAAGCAGTTCAAGAAATAGTAGTTCCCCCCCCCTTAAAAAAAATCAGTAGAAACACAATTTTTTTGCTCTAATCTTTGTTCAAAAAAACAAAAAAACAGTGTTACAAAGCTTTAAGCCAAAAGTTTACAATGTGGTTTATATCTCACCCATTCTACAAACCATTCATTGTTAAGCATATAAAATACTCTGTTATCTTAAAAGCTTGGTCCTACTTCATGGTGTACAGTGGACATATGACATTAACAAGGCAAAGCAGATGTAGAGATTGGAGAGAGCTAAACATGCACCGAAATGTTTGTGTCGCTTGTTCTCATGGCCATGCACTTACTTATATCAATGTAATTTGGTAAAAGCAGGGTCTGTATATAACTTACTGGCATTTTGCAGTGAAGTCTGGGAGAAATTGGGAAAACTGTCTAATCAAAATGTGGAGGAAAATGAATTCAGTAAATAAAGATAATGATGATGATGATGATGATGATAATACAGCAACTAAATAATCAGATTTAATAGAAGTTGACAGGCAAAGGACCCATCCACAACACAAAACTCTCCTCATCTGGAATAGATTTTCTGGGTCATATGTTAAGAATGCTCTTGAGTGCTGTGGGTCTGCCAGCAGGTCCTGGCCTATGTGGATGGGGCAAACCCCTTAAATATGAGTGCTTTCAACATCTGAGGTTAGGAGGTTCTGCCCTACAGGCACAAGCTGGAAACCTGCTTGTTTCAGATTGCACAGGTTTGCAATGTCAAGGTTTCACCTTACAACCGATTCCAAGAGCTGTGCATTACTGCAATGGCAGCAGGGCCCCCCAGACCAACAAATAATTCCCCTAGGTACTTACTCCTTTGATGTGAATTACAGCCCCTGGAGGTCCAGGGAGTCCTGGGGGCCCAGGCAAGCCAGGGGGACCCTGGGAAGGCAAAACAAAGAGGAAAAGACATTTATTAGTTAGAAACTTTCAAACTGCACTGCCAGCTAACAGGAAATGGGCATGGGCCAATTTGAACATGGAGCCTTGTGCGAACTGTCCTGAAGAGAGGTTGAGCATTTTCTTGCATTTCCCCTTTTTTCCTTTAAAAAGAGAATGTGGATTCTATGACTTGACCCACAATATTTCATAGACAGGAGAATTGCCCAAGGCTTTCGCTTTCAGAACAAACAAAAACACAGAATTATAAAAAAAAACCCTCCATTTGTTCCTCAGAAAACTCTCTTTTCGGATTATCCACGCTGCTAAGACATATACAGTTACAAATTACACTGTTCAAATGCCATTCAGACATCGGGACATTTAAATGCAGAACATGTGTAACGTAAATCCTAGCCCTAAGGAGAGAGATTCTGAACCATTCAGTCATGTAGCCTTTTACGTTATTTAAAGTGAACTTTGTAATGTGGTATTATGCCACTCTGGGTTTGGCTCTGGCCGCTACAGTTTTAAGCTTAACAGAGTGAAACTTACCTTTGCTACTTGCTTTAGAATTAGAGTTTTCAGGAACACGAAGACCAAGGGCAGTGACCACACATACATTTACCAGTACAAAGTTTAGTTTAGTTTATAATTAGTTATGATTACCTAAGCATATAGAAATTCTATACAGACCTATGCACAAGTTACAAATAAAGTGATACTTACATTCTTAACAATAGTGTTAGGGTTTGATGGGTGTCTCAGGCTTGATCATTAGTAGAGGGATGTTTCCTGCTGGAGTCTCCCATAGGGAGCTCAATTTTCCCATTCTGGGCATTCCCTTTTTATAATGTGATTCTGTTTATAGCTGCATTCTGTGCATGTTCATAAAAACGTCAACCCTCTTTTCTTTTATTGGTCTGTGTTCTCTGGAAACTTAAACACCAATTTTCTATACGCTGTGTAAGTTCTCTTTGTTTTTATTAGCATTGACGCACAACCTGTATCCAGTGGTTTAAGATGCGTGTCGAAGACAGATGCGCCTTTATAGTATTTTTATGATCTAATATTAATCTTTTACACAATATTTTATACAATAATTTTACACAATATTACCACTTGGCATCCTTTTTTCCATAATTTCAGGGCATTGGGTTATTTTTTGGTCATTGGCTTGAGTTATTATTTCCTGTCTCCAAGGTCTAAAATGGCTAAGCTAAAGTCTTGCAGGCCTCTACATACAGGTTTTTGTATTTTAGCTTGTCTTAAATATGTCTAATACTTGGTTTCTTTAAATACTAACCAAGTTTAGACTTTTATAATCCTACAAATTCATTCTAATTAACATAAAATGAAGTATATGTAATATCACATTAATCATAACATTACACAATAAATGAATAATTAAGTAAACTTATTGACTACAGTCAGCACACTACACACTCAGGAACTGCACTATTAACAATGGGCTACCGCACTGACATCAATAGATTTATTCTGGATTTACACCAGTATAACTGAATGTCGAATCTAGCCCAACCTATCACATTGAATGTTATATCCAGGTGCAGGCCCTATGTCCACACACAGGGTCTGGACCTGACAGATCCCCACCCCTCATTGCCACACTGGAATTACACACTTTACTGGGGTTTGAGCAGAAAAGATAATACAGGCTGTAAGCAGGGGTACAGAGGGATATAATGAATAAATGCAGGAAGAGGAGAAGAGGGCAAATATTATGCACCTGTCTGCTGCTATAGCTGACTTCTCTTTCCATCCAAATGAACGACACTTTGATTATGTTGGCTAACATATGAAAATTCAAATTGTTTAGAACAGTTGTATCTGGTAATGAGATCCTCCCATCTGATAGAAATTGAACAAATTCATAGAATTTAAAGCTAGAAGGGACTATTAGATCATGTAGTCTGACCTCCTGTATATCACTGGCCATAAAATTTCACCCAGGGAGCCCTGTGATGAGCCCATTAACTTATGCTCAGCTAAAGGATGTTTTCCAGAAAGGCATCCATTCTTGACAAAGATTTCAAGAGATGGAGAATCCACCACTTCCCTTTGGTAGTTTGTTAATCACTCTCACTGTAAGAGATTTGTGCCTAATTTCTAATTTGAATTTGTCTGGCTTCAGCTTCCAGCAACTGGTTCTTGTTCTGCCTTTCTTTGCCTGATGAAAAAGCTCTTTAGTACCTGGTATTTTCTCCCTGGGAAGTTACTTCTCTGTCTTCTTTTTGACAAGCTAAGACATTATCATCATCTGCACTCGTATCTATTGTGAAGGATTCACACTTGTGAGTACTCCAACTTGTGAATACTCCAACTTGGTGTGGAATATTTTTTAAACAAGCCACTTCAGAAAGGCAGTTCATAAATACAATAGAACTCATTAACAGTACAGTCAATTGAAATATAAGAGATTTCACCAACAGTGTAATGAACCAGGATACTATTTCTGATGTGAACGTAATCATGTAAGGCCTTTTATACAATATTGGTACTGATTTCTCTAGTAAAGCAACAGTGTAGCTGCTGGTGTACACAGAGCTTAGAGTGGAAGGGGGGCTTTGATATCTGCACCTTTTCTTGCCTAATAGCATAGTACTGAAGTAGCTGCACTGTTGTCGGTATTAAAGTAATACATGTACCAGTACTAATTTTTCTAGCAAAGACACATCCTAAGATGGTACAAGAACTCTGGTATGAATTACTATGCCAGGTATTCTATGGAAATGGAAAATGCTATTCTGGAACTTTTACTTAAGCTGAGTAGCACTCGCTGATGGACTACTTGCATGAGTGCTACACAGGGCCAATCGGGGTTGCAAAATCAGGATTTTTATTTATCAAGCTCAAAAGATTTTTGAATTCAACAACTGTAGAATATTTAGCATGCGAGTCGTATAGGGCCCAACCCTGCACACGCTTATTATCTGTGTAGTGTTTGTAGTGTCCCCCGTGACAACTTGTGATTGTAAGCACTACCAGGTAGGAAGTATTTGAAAGATGAAGCCCAAGATGGGCCTATCTGAGCAACCACTTACTGTGAGTAGCATTTATGGGAGTATCTCACTGAAGTCAGTAGAACTACTCACACAGATACATATTGCTCAACTTGAGTTAGGATTACAAAAATTGGGGCTGAATTATTATTATTTATCAAGAGAAACAGAATGATCATGTTAGCATTTCTAGGTACTGCAAGCTGTTTTTATTCCTAGAATAGATTCATATCTATTAGCCTCGACACAGGATTATATTCTTGTTTACAATGAATTTCAGTACCACTGCCGAACTTACATATAATGTTACACCTCGTTCACCTTTTACACCTTTCAGTCCATTCAATCCTGGGCGGCCCTGAAATGAAGAGAAACGTTTTAGTGTCTGTTCAGAAGTGAACGGCTATTTTTATTCTGTCTGAAAGACCCTAACACGTACAGCTCGCCCAGGAATACCAAGTTCTCCCTTAGGTCCAGAAGGTCCTACTGGTCCCTAGAGAGAAAACAGAAATAGCAGTGATTAGCTGAGAAAAGGAGCAACATTTAAAACAGGATAGTGACTCACGTTTTGGTTATTTTGAAAGCACACTGATGTGTTTTTTTAAAAAAGGTTCCCTTTCTGCAGACTAATTCCCTTCAGTAACTATCCTGAGAGTGCAGATGCGAGGCAGATAGGCCTGCATATAAAAATGAAACCCCAAGACTGTGATCTTTGGAGGAAAAGATTCTTTGCCCTCACTGTCAAAGTCTATATTTCACCCAGATTTTGTGTGTCCAAAATGTTCAAAGTTGAGCTGCCAAACACCAAAGAATAAAGGGGAACTTATAAGCATCTCTCTACAGAACAGGAACTGCCTCTCCTTGCCTGAGTGAATGTGTGAGTGGTGTTTTCCTATGATTTCTATGCCAACTTTCTGCTAGTTTTGCATTTTTAAATTATTTTTGAGTGGGGACTTTTTAGGGTGATTGCGAAAATGTCTAGACTGACCTCATATGTCTCAAAAAAACCCATAGCTCTCCTGACTAGATATATTTTTCGATCTGTGGTCTTTCCAAGCACAAAACTGCTGGAATGGGGAGAATCTTTGTTAACATAAAGGTGACCTAATTGGACCCCAGTGACCATGGCTGCTGCTGATTGCTGAACAATGGCCAAGTGATGTCATCATGTCTGACAAAGAAACTCATGCTTCCTCCACAGTCCCAGCTATAGGAGTCCAGCAACATGCAACTTCTAAGTGTCAACTTCCATAAGTAAAATCCTCTAGCCAGCAACAAGTCCATCCACACAAAACAGCAGAGTTGAGACGACCACAGGCTAACCTTTGCCCCCAGGCTGAATGAACCCCCAAGAGTAACCACCACCATTCTGTACATGTAGTAACTTTTGGATGTTCTTTTCTTTTCCAATTGTATTAGCAGAGGCACACCTCTGCCTTAGCATTCTTGCAAATGTTTTTAACTCCAGCACGTGGCTGGCAGTGTATGTGTGTGTGTGAGCGCAAAAGAGTGTGTGTGGACAGAACCCACAGAATCTGAGAATGGTGCTGTGATGCGCACCCCCGCCCCACCCCACCCCACCCCGCCCCCCAGGGTGCCACCTGGAACTGAGATACAGCTGAGCCCTCTGTCTCACCAATCTGAGTTCCCTCTTGCACTGTGACATTGTGACAAGCTGCAAAGCCCCTCTCTGACAGGGTGGTAGCAGGAGAACTGCTTAGCAAACCCTCTGTCACCCCAGCTACACTGAAGGGAAGTAAATTGGAGTTGGGGAGGCCACCTGGCCCTGATTGGCAAGGCAGGATCAGCTGCTGTCTCTGCAGGCTGGGGCTGGCTAAAAGCCTCAGAGGAAGGAAGCCAAGGGGGAAGAGGGGGGGCTGGACAGGAAAGTACCTGCAAAGGAGGGGGTGCCAGGAAGTGGGGAAACTGCTCTGTGGGAAAGCAGGGAGGAATAGCTTGCCCTTCTCTCCTACTGGGAGATAAACAAGCAGGAACTCTATACATATTGTGCTGTGAAGGTAGTGGGAGCACATCTTGTACAATAAAGCACAGGTGAGCACTGCAAACAGGGTCTCTGAGTGACTTTCTGGGACAAGTGGGGGCAGGAGCCAGGAGGGCCCTGCAGGAACCACGTTACTCCCCTCCCCCAAGCTTGCACTCACACCAACATCCATAGGCAGTACCCAGCGATATTCATAAGTGCTCTGGCCAGCCACGCATGAACCCACAACAGAGAAGCGACAACCAAAATATTCCCAGCTCCCCAGCTTAAGACCCCAGAGCTATGCTATCCTGCCCTGGTTAAAACCCAACCAGAATGAATTTACTATGCAGTCTGCCACTTCTACAAAGGAAAGTGGAGAGCACCAACTCTTATTCATGAGCTGAGATTTATCCCCTTTGCACTTCAAACAACACACACCCAGTGTTTTAGATAAACTTTAAGCAGATCTATTAACTGCAGAAAAATAGCTCTTAAGTGATAGCAAACAGATCAAAGTAGATTACCATAAGACATAAAATAAACCCACAATCTAAGCCTAACGTACTAGTTAGTATTTGAATCAAGCAGTGTCACCCAGTTAAACAGCACAAGCAGGTTAGTTTTTACAAACACAGGCAGACTTCTTTCTTTCCTGCCTGGGACCAACACTTCCCACACAGTTCAGTCTTTTTCCTCTGGTACATTCAGGTGGGTTGTTGTAGGGAAAGTAAGGTCCAGTCATAATGTCATTTCCTCCTTTAATAACTTCTTCCAATTTGCCAGAAAGCTCTTTTGCTGTGACCTGGATCAAAAAGTTCCCACTGCGTAGTGCTATCTCTGAAAGGTTTCTGTTGTACACAGTTCCTAGGGTAATCCTTGTGATTGTGTGTATTTCTTTGTAGCAGACTGAGCACTCACCACTGCAGTGCCTCCTGCTGGTCAGTCTAGAAATTAGCTCTTTCCAGCCTCAGAGCTGGCTGGTGTCTCACTTGCCTCAGGCCCCCGTATCACTCTCGGACCCCGGTGCCCTTTATCTTGGGGTGCTACCCCACAGCAGTCCCTCCACATGCTGGGTCTTCCTTCCCAGGGGAACCCTCTCCCTCTATGCCCACCTTGCCTCAGTGGCTACTCCCAGTCGTCATAGACTCATAGACTTCAAGGTCAGAAGGGACCATTATGATCATTCAGTCTGACCTCCTGACCATCTAGCCCCTTTCTCTGGGGCAGACTGCACTGTGTAATGGCGACTCATCACTGGCAAGGGTGTTGGACCAGCTGCCTCTGCCTATCCCTGAGTTGCACCTCTGCAGCTCCAGTACCTTCTTAGGCCTTTACCAAGGCCTCAGCCTGGGGAGTTGCCAGGCTGGAGCTTCCCAGCTCCTTTTGCCCTTTCTCAGCGCTGCTATGCTCCAGGTACTCTGCTCTCAGGCAGCTAGGTCCATCTCTCCTCAAAGCTAGAGAGAGACTGCCTGAATTCTCTCCCAGAAGCTCTTTTATAGGGCCCAGCCTGGACCTGATTGGCTGCCTCCCAGTCTTTTCTTATTGGTTCTCAGTCCCAGCCCTCTCCAAGGGCTGGCTTTTAACCCTTTCAGGATTGGAGCAGGGGTATCCGCCCTGTTACATTCCTCAATAAGCCATTAACATTGTTTGGTCTTTTTATTGTTGTACCTGAAAGGCTGCTTATGGGTGTTCTCAACCTCACAACATATTTCAGTAGCACATACATAGCCAAACTTCATAACTTCACATACATTAATAGAACATACAATCCAAAGAGATATTAATGTCTATCAGATCAAGACTTTTAGAATGATATCTCACAAGGCATATTTTGTACAAAATATATCATTATTATACGACAATGGTGAATATGGGGTGCCACAGGTACCTCTATAGTAGTTTCTCCAATACCTAACAGCCTTACATTAATAATTGTGCTGTCTAAAGATCACACAGGCCTATATATATATATGTCACCAAAAATAAAAAATACAATCTCCCATTCATCCAGACCACCTTAGCAGTTTTAGACAAATTTTCTAAATTCCTGTTGCCAAGGCCCTCTTCCTTACCTAAATGTAAACAATAATTAGGAATTTATCCCTAAAAATATTATATGAGCTACAAATGCTCCTATAGAATGCTCAGTTAGATGGTTATTTACATTGCAGTGCCCAAAGACTCCACGGGGGGAGTTAGCCCCCACTGTGCTAGGCACTGTACAGACACAATCTGCATCAACGTTCTTGTTCCGCACCTGACACAGAGGTAGCAAAGGCAGATTTCTTAGGATATATTTTTTTGCCCTGATCCTTCAAACACTTTCCCACAAGTCATATTACTCACACACGTGGTCTTATCGATGTCACTAGGGCCGGATCAGGAACTATATTCTGTTTTACTTGCTCAGGGGCTAGGGTGTAGCTGGCCCTAAGGGGCTGCATTGGGGTGGGAAGGAGTGAGCAGATTCCCCTCGTGCAGGTTGTGCAACCAGCCAGAACGGCAGGCTTGGTAGTGGAGAGAGAACAGGAGCTGCTTCTGAGATGCTTCCCCTGGAGCAACTTGTGTGAAAAGGGGCATAGAGCAGGCAGAGCCATGACTCTGTCTCTCCTATGCCAGGCATGCTCCTTCCAGGGCAACGAGTGATTTGGGAAGTATTTGCCTCACTGAGGCTGCCTGCCTCCACTGCTCCCCTTGGGGTGGCCTAGCCCCACACCATCCCTTACTATGGGCTGTGATGAAATGCCACAACCTAGCCCTACAGTTATTTTGCACATTTAAAGCTGTAATGGATAGAGTCTGATTCATAGCAACCAGTACCATCTCTGATGAAACTGATGGTAAATAATATGACTGACTCATTATTCCGTTCTATTGCTCATGATTCACAGATTCCAAAGCCAGAAGGGGTCACTGGGATTGTTTAGTCTGACCTCATGTAGAATAGAGGCCATGGAACTTCCCTGAAAAAGTCCCTACTGAATATTTTGTAGAAAAAACATCCAATCTTGATTTAAAAGTTTCCAGTAATGGAGAATCCACCATGATCCTTGGGAAAATTGTTCCAATGGTTCCAGTGAGGAGCGCAGGGTGTAGGGATGAAGGAAGAAGAGAAGCTGAATACAACAAAAAAGAAAATAGAGTTAAAAGAAACTAGACTGAAGATATGAAAACAGAGTAATAGTAACAAACGGGATAAATTAATATTGGAGTGAAAATGGGACAGATAGAAAGGGAAAAAATAAGGAAAGCTGGGGACAAAAGGAATGCAGAGAGGTGACCTGAAAAGTAGTGTTTTTAAGGATGGTAAAGCTGCAGAAATGTTCTGAATGCTTCTAGAGAGAATGAGATCAGAGAGACACTCACGACATTATTCTGTTGATCTCCTTCTATCTGCTTCCAAGGCCAGAAATCCTTATTCAAGTCTTCCTCACCTCCTGTATTATCTATTGCAATTACTATTTCCACGGACTTCACAAGCCCCTGCTCACCCTGCTTTCACAGGACAGAAGGCAGCAATTTCCACCTCCATGACACTAACTCCAAATTACACCTCTAAGTTCAAATTGTCAATGAGGAACTGCAACATATCTTAGCTCAGAATCTGCCCGATAATAAAGAGCCCTTTTGAAAGTGCTTCTCAGTGTTGTGTGGTCTCCGACAGGCTGTTCAATGAAGTCTTGCTACTGCTGCGGCCTCCGACAAGGCCGTGCAGATCAGTTCATTTGGAAAATGCGCCCCTCATTGCCCTGCTGTGTTTTCTACTCAGCCAAGTCCTGCAGCTGCTGCTACTACTGCTTTGGAGCACAGATCCACTAATAAAGATGAGGCACTGGAGTAGCTGCCTCAGCTGGAAGAGTTGTGTTCCATTCATAGCTATGACTGGTGCCTATAGCACTGGGATGAAGGCACATTAATTTTACTTGTATTTTCCCACGTTTCTGAGCGGGACAATGCCCATATATTAGGCCCTCTCTCCCAAGCCCATCAGACCCCAAAGGCTTCCTTAGTTACTATGCAAAGGGCTCTTAGGGCAAACCAGGCTCTTGACTCAGTCCAGCAGCTGTGGCAATGGGAGCACTGTCCTATGCCTCTGCCATACAGCTGGGGAATGGGAAAGCATCCTTTTTGGCTGCGGATGCAGAAGGCCTTATTAGCACCCCAGAAAACTGGAGATGAGCCTAAGGTGCAGGGCTGGCTGGCTGGCTACCCTCAAAGACGCTGGAGGCAAGCAGGGCATATAAGGCCAGCATGCTGTCCTCATTCCCACTCACCCTAGAAGGCTGTTTTGATCCTTGGCATTCTTCTGGTGACTTTTATCCACAGACCCCAAAGCACTTTACAAATTTATCATGTTCTCCATTGTACATGTGGAAAAAGCAAGGCACAGAGAGGTGAAGTGACAGCCTGCAGTCACACAGAGAGTTGGTGACTCAGCTGGGAATTGAACCTGGGTCTTGTCAGTTGTAGTTTGGCCTCCTATCCGTGCTGCCTCTCGATTTCAAATGGTGTAGGCAGCTTGGGAATCTATCTGGGAGCCAGCCGGGTGCCATGAAAGCTTAGCCTTATGGCTGTATTTGGATGATATTCACTCTTGGGGGTCCACACATTATCTGAAATACTGATATTGTCTGACTATCAGTCTGTTTCCCATTCCCTACTCCAAACTAAGAGAATGATCTCCAAATTGATGGACTGTCAACTACCTTCTCCTCTCATTCCAAATTGGCAACCATTTGTCCTTTGCTGTTTTCTAACAGCAATAATGCATATTCATGGAGAGGCTAACCCAATTTATCTGATGATTAATGTGCCAAACTATAGTTTGTGGCTTACATATTGTAATTCATTGTGTAAGCAGCCAAATAAAAAAAGAAAAGAATTCACCACAGAATAATTCCTAGACAAAAATATGATTAATGTTGGAATAATTTCAAGTTGTGTCATCCATCTAGTACCATCACGTATATTTCTCTCCTGCCCAAAACATAACTAAATTAAAAGAGTACTTTACAATTAGCAATATAGGGGAGTGTTACTGAACAATAACAGCAACTTCAAGAATCTGATATGCCCATCAATAGTAGGATCCAAATCTGCTATTTAATAATGAATTTGCGATATGTTACAGGAGATTTCAGACTCCTCTTTCATTTCCTGTTTGTAGTCAGATTGTGCCTGAGTGATCACAGCTGAAGTCTAGGGGAGGAACAGTCTGCAGCTGACAGGCAGGCTCTCAGGGATGTGAAAGTACCACAGCACTGACACCTGAAATATTCAAAAATCATGAGTCAAGCCCCCCAAAATCATTAGGTTTACCAATAAATAAATTACGGGCTCCTTTTCTTTCCCGTATGGTTTTTAGAACCTTTAAAGAACACTTGGATCAAGTTTATTTTTGCATCCATGAGGGCTAGAGATATAAACCAGCAAAAATAGGTGAGATTCTCACATAATCCCTAATCTACAGGTGCGGGGGTTTTAAGTAAATATCAAATATTGTGAGACTCACAATAAAAATCAATAGAGTTGGCAACTCCCTCCTTATTTCCTGCTTCACGAGTCCAACTCTGTCCCCTCCATGATGAGTACCAGTAACTTGGGGAGGGAGGAGAAGGCAAGTTACCATCATTTGCAGCAGCTAGAGGGTGAAAGAAGCAAGTGAAGCAGCCTGTAAGCATGGGGCCTACAGGAAGAGAGGCATTCTGCCATCAATGGAAGGATAGAGAGGGTAAATTGGACCCTCTGATAGTGAGAGGGTAGGATTAGCTCTTTGATGTGCTTCTTCCAGGGAGCCAGCTCTCCTTAATCCTCCCTTCCACCTTGGAGGGCTACACTATCATCACCAAGGGAGAACCAACTCCTGGGGGCATCACCAGTGCAAGGAAGCAGATCAAAGGTGCTAACTTGACCTTCACTCTAGCAGAATGTTGGTTTTAGTGCATATTTTCTGCTTTTGTTATCATAAGAATGCTCTCACTCTTGACCTGCTGCTGGAATTTTTACTGGTATCTCAGCCCCCAAGCAACTGCTGCTACTTACTTAGTGCCCTATATCCCAAACTACTGCTATTCCTCGCCCTCCTTGTTGTCCTTCTGGAGGCTTGAAAAGAAGGGAAGGAGTAGGTGGGATAATTCTCCTACATCATCTCTTCTTGGGAGCCTGGCCCTCAGCTGATTATGCCCCAGATGTCATAAATGATCAGCCTTGAAGACCCATAAAGGTCCCATTTACTTTGAGGACCTCAAGTCATTCTGCTGCTGTTCAGATCAGGTGAGGCTCTTGAGATAAAAGCCCCTTGACTTTGGTTCAGTTGTGAGGTTGGCTGTGAAACTGCACGAGAGTTTAAGGGGCACCTGGAGCCTCTTCTTACCTTCCCTGCACAGAGTACCTGTATTGCCAGATCCTGCACAGCCTCCTGCCTGGGTGGATGGAGCCTTGACTTCGCAATCCCCTCACAATGCTATGGCCAGCAGAGCTGAGCCGGCAGAGACAAAGAAACAGAGGCAGATTCATGACCCTCTGAGGCTTCTGATCCATAGCTGTGCTGCCCCTTCCTCAGGATGGATTGCAAGGTGACAGTCTGATCCTTAATGAGGAGGGAAATGGGCTTTTTGAGGGGTGGGTCATTGACTCTGAAACTGACTTCCCCAGTTGATTTGCTAAAGCCTGATTTTTCTTTTTGTACTTTCTTGACATGCTGCATCACTTATTGCGTCAAAGAAAAGTACCGAACTCATAAGAGGGAGGGAGAATGGCTTTTCTGTTCTGAGGGGGATTTGGGATTTGGACACGAAAATTGGTCCTATTATCTAATTTTTTAAAATACAAATTGCACATGGGCCCAGAACCCTGGGTAGTCACAAACAAATAACTAAATACATAAACAAAATAGACTCCTTCCATTTCTGGAGTTCCCTCAGAGTGAATTGTGGAAGCAGAGATAATTTGGCACATCTACTGAGGTGAATTAGAATTAGGCTTACTCTAGACTCCCTTGTTTTTAGTGAGAAAACATCATTATGTCATCTTATTTTTAAAGGTATTAATTTCCTTTTTACTGTAGCATAATTTGTAGGAGATACTTCTGCTATCATCGCAAAGAGTGCTTCAATGATGAAGTGCTCAGACTTCAATATCACACACTGCTTGCCCTGCCTTCAGACATTATTATAATCAATATAGTTTGTGTTAGGATGGGATGGTATAAAGCAATGGAGTGGGAACGAGGGAGGAACTGGATAATTCTAGGCATAGAAAAACTGGACCAAATCCCGAGACAGCATAAATGTGCCAAATTTGAATGAGGTGTAGCCATTTAGGCAAGTGTCAGTAAGGGCTTGTGTACACTTAACACACTACAGTGGCACAGCTGCAGTGCCAGGTGTTCCGTTGGCTTAAGAAATCTGTCTCCCTGAAAGGCAGTAGCTAGGCAGATGGAAGAATTCCTCCGTCGACCTAAAGCTGTCTACACAGAGGTCTTGACTACACTACCTGCTGGATCAGGTAGTGATTGATCTATCGGGGATCGATTTATCTCATCTAGTGCAGACCCGATAAAAACAGATCCCCGAGCATTCTCACCGTCGACTTCGGAACTCCGCCGCCGCCAGAGGCGGAAGTGGAGTCAATGGAGGAGCTTCGGCAGTCGACTCGTCGCTGTGAGGACACTGAGGTAAGTCGATCTAAGATACATCAACTTCAGCTAACTATGTGCGTAGCTGAAGTTGCATATCTTAGGTCGACACCCACTCCCTCCTCAGTGCAGACATGGCTGGAGAGTCTTAGATCATCTTATGTCACTAGGGTTGTGAATTTTAGCTGGGTCAACCTAATATTCTAGTGTTCACCAGGCCTAAGGCATACACTCTGTACACTGAGATACAGGAGCACCCTGAGGTGGTGTTAAAGGATCCCGTGTGTTCTTCGGTGGGGGTGGAGAGGCTAGGTCAGAAAAGGGACATGTCCTGTCAAAAAAGGCTGCGTGTTTAAGCCAAAAGGCAAGATCAGCTCATCCTGCAATGATTTAAGGCGGGAAAAGGGAACTTAAGGTGATGAAGTAATTTAGATAGCCCTCCCAAGATGCACTTTGCACCAAAGCAACCAACAGAAGTGTCATGAAACACTACCAACCAGCCCTTCAAAAAAAAACCTTCAGTAAAACAAAAAGTACTGACAAGGTTCCCAGAACACCATAATTACTGTGTGTCAAAGATGCCCTTTACTGAAATTTGCCATCTGGCACAGGGCATACTTAGCCATACTATATCAAAAGGTGAAACCAGGAGATAGCCAACCACTAAAAGGAAGTGGTTTAAACCACTGCATAATATTTCATAGTCTATCAACCCAGCAGGCCACCAGGGAACATGGTAAATGGTTGATGATGCAACAGATACAGCACAAGAAACATCAGCTTTGGTGCATAACAAATGGTGTCAGCAGGAGGGCAAACAAATCATAGGTTCCCAAAAGGATGCAAACCTAACACACACAGCATGCACCAGAGGCAACCCAAGCATTACCAGTCAGTCTGTGCATGACATTTCAGAGATTTCTCTACTGCATTCCTGCTTGCCATCTTTTGCAGATGCTCCCAACCTCTCATTAATGTCATGAGTGCTATGGATCCTGTAGCCTTTGTCAATCTGCTAAAAGCAAACTGCCTCCTCTCTCAATTTTTCTAGCCAGCTAGAGTTAAACCATAAATTTACCTGGTGTAATTTGCCTTTGAATTACAGCAGGATCTCACTTTGATGCTCCAGGACACCCACTTTATACGCTGGAACAAATTTTCCAGGGTAGATATTTGCAGTTGTGCACTTAGAATTGTATGCATACAATTTATGATCACAGATGTCATGTGTATGTATAAAGTGAGTATTGTGTATGAACATAGTCAGCTGGGCACCCAACTAACAAGTAAGCATGTAAATACCTGATATATTGGGCATTTACATTCATAGTTTAGACATGTGTGCAATTACATGTGCCTGACATTGAAAATCTGGCCAGCTGTATTTTAAACTTGCTGTACATCACTTTTACACACAATTTTCAGGATTGCATTTTCCGCATTGAGACTATTATAGCTGTAAAAGGAACAGAGAAAATACTCAAAACTGTGGGAACTGAAATAAGCAGGGGTCGTGTTGTATCATAATTTGGGATCAGGAATCTAAGAGCTGATGTCGTCCTAAAATTCAGATGTGCCAGATTCATATGTGAGATAAACCCACTGAAATGGATGAATTGGGCCCCAAAATGCATGTGGTCAGGAAGATCACTACCCTCTTCTAACCAAGGGAGTTTTTAAAAATCTGACCAAAAAAACCAAACAAACTGGTGTGTTCCAAGGTAAAGGGATTAAAATAATTAAACCTGGAACTCACTGCAACTGTTGTACCAAATTCATCCCCACTGTGACTTCACTGAATTTGGCCAGCTAGTCTTATTGTTCAACTATTTCCCAGTTATTAAAGTTTCAAGCTTTGGGAGCATCATTCCTTGCAGAGTCAAAAATATTCAAACCTAGGGAGCCTAAAGCAAAGCATCTAAAGCTATATTTAGGTACTTCAATAAATGGCCTCATTTTCACGTCCAATCTGCAGCTTCCACTGAAGGCAAGGGAACCGAACATAATTCAGCACCTGTGAAAATCAGGTCAGACTTATTTAGATGCCTGAATATGGATGCAGCTTTCTAGTTTTGGGAACAAGTTTTGAAAAATGTGGCCTCTGTTTTTTAATAATCAAATGATACATATGTGCTATCACTTGTTAAATTCTAAACCAAAACAGGAACAATTTGCAATACTGTATACCAAAGACAAATACTTCAAAGACATTGCTTTCTGTGGGTCTGAAAATTATGCTACATCTTTGCCTAATGGTACTGAAAAACTAAAGCTAATTGACTAAGTTGAGGTAATCTCTGTAAAATCAAAAAGTACAAATACATTAAAAATAGCAAATATCTTACCATAGGCCCTGGTGGTCCCATTGCCCCACGTTCACCCTATGAGAGACACATTTATATTAGTGATGAAGAGAAACTCTAATGTCTCGTTGGCCTGGTTAATAATGAAGTGCAAGTGTTCCAAAAGAATTTGGTAACAGTATTAGCCTACCTTCTGCCCTCGTCTTCCTATAAGTTCTCTTAGAGATCCATCTGCAGATATGATATTTCCTGGTTCTCCCTTTTCACCCTACAATTCACATCATCATTTTACAATGTTTATACAACAGTTCTAAACAAAGCTTTACTTGCACAGACCAGACAGCTTCAAAAGGTCAATGCAGCAACATTTTTGTTAGTTCAAAGTGGTGACAGGCTGGTTGAAGAGATGGCAACTACAAAAATTTGACTAGGGTGGATTTCAGTTAGGGTGAACAGATAGCAAATGTGAAAAATGAGGATCGTGGGGGAGGGGTAATAGAATCCTATATAAGAAAGACCCAAAAATTGAGACTGTCTCTAGAAAATTGGGACATCTTGTCATCCTAATTTCAATTGTGGAGGGAGATGAGGGTTGTTTCTTTCTTAACCGTGGTACGATAAAACAAAAATATCCTGCTCCTAAAAGCCCTGAAAGAGAACTAAAATAATACAACAAGCCTTCCCTCGTCTAGTGGCCCTATGTGAAAGAGTAACATGAAACCTCAAGAGCTTCCAGGCTGTCATCAAAGCTGAGGTCTTTTCTTCTAAACATTTAGAGCATGATGCTGTCCTATTATCTCTAGCTAATAAACTTTACTCACCGAGAGCCGGGCTGTGAATCCTTAGTTTCACTAGTGAGCTGCTATTCCAAGGAGGGCTCCTATTGAATTCAATGGGACTAATCACATGAATAACTGCTCCGGAGTGGGAATATGTGGTTCCGAGTGCAGCCCTAGAAGCTGCCATCACCCACCCTACTGCAGCCGAGGCATCCTGAAAAACCTGCTCCCATAACCTCAAAGTGAAGAAATTTGACCTCTGGCTTGACACCAACCACTGTCCCGCTTACCACAGTGACTCTGCTGAATACTCAGCTCAGTGCACTGCCACAGGCCATCTACTGCATCTTCCTCAAAGCTTCAGGAAAGCTTGAGTCACTTATACCTACCCTCCCAAGGAGGCTGGCCTTGATGTGTCACCAACCTCATCTCCTGTTCAGTCCTATGGACTCAGTGCCGTTAGGAAAGTACCCCAGGGACCTCTAAAGGGAGCATTTCCCCAAATATTTCTTCAATGGTCCACACTCCCAGGGGTCCTTCAGTTGTGCAGCCTGAGATCAGCAGCCTTAAAAATAGTAGCCATTCTTGGCTCAGGATCATTGGAAAATCATTGACCCTGTGATTAAACACATGCCAGAAGATCAGCATGCCATCTTTCATTCACCGGCATGTAATTACACAGCTAAGGAGTGCTGGTTTTGCTCCTGCTCTGGAAACCTATTTTCAGTGTTTAATTAAACAATATCTACACCATCACATTAACTGACAAGAAATCAACAAAACAGTTGTATAAGCTACTTAAGTATGCAAAGGATCAAAAGAGTGGTCTTTTGCTTTCCTTTTTTTCTTCTCATCCCCAAGGCTGCAGCAGCCCAGTTGTTCCTGGCCATCTGCTTCCTGCCCCCATTTCTCTCCCAACAATGCTACAGTCCCAAACCCCACAGATTCAGAGTCCTCAAATCCTGCTCATTCTGTGTATTGGGGTTCTGCTACAGGGAGGGTGCTGTGTGCCCATGGAGAAGGGAGCAAGATTTGTCCTTCTATAATTTATATAGCCTTTTCGCTGCGATTCCTTTTTCCTTCCTACGCCGTTGGCATGGATGATCAGTTTACACAAAAAGATCAACTCATACCCAAAATCTTTAATGTTTATGCAGAGTCGTTCTGACAATTGTGCACAATGAAATGTAGCGTTTCAGCATCAGAGTTTGTATATTAGTCCCTAAGAGAATTTCAGGGTATTTTGTTTAATATTGCTGATTTCCACTGAAATCTCTTTTGAAACTCTAGTAGCAATTCATTAATGTCCCCATGGAGAGCAAAATGAAAACCATAAAAGCAACAGAGGAACACCACCAGATGTAAATTGTTTAACACATTTCTGAGCATATTCACCTCTCTAGAGCACATGGGATGCTACTCATTCCTTCTTACCTGTTGTCCTTTTGGTCCTTGTAATCCAGTCAGTCCAATGTTACCTTTTGGTCCCCTTGGGCCCTAAACGGGTAAAAACAAAAGTCTCTTTGTCTCTTTTATAACTGGTTTGGGTAAGAGCTTTTCAGATATCAGCTGAGAATAAGGAAGAACATTTTGGTTAATTTAATTTCAAATAGTTGGAGATCTGAAATTTTGAATCACTCCAGTTTTAATTGTCCCAGGAACCTCCTTTCCCTAGTTGAAGGCCACTGCTATCTGCCTCACTTTAATTACAGAAACTATTCCATATAGTTGTTCTGTGGAGAAAGGTTGACTTGCATTTTGTGTTGCAGTTTTCCCTTAAAACCTGAATGAAAACCCTGCAAAAGCTGAATTCCAGTTTCTGTGTTTCTTCTGCATCAGTAAAGAACACAACTAACAGCTAAAGCAGGATGACAGTGACATTTAAGTCTTCACAATTATTCTAGTGACAATTAGGGATCTTGTTATTTTCTCCGTTTCTATGCAGCCCACAAAACCCTGACCTTGCTATGGTCTATGGAGTCTGGGATCCTGTACCTAAACTCATACTCTGAAATCACCAGTGGCTTTTGAAACTTTTGAAAAATTCTCATATTTGAATCTATAAACTAAATAAAATTGGTAGGGAGTTACCATTTGATCACAATAGACAGACAGCATGACACTAAGGTGCTAGGGCTTTGGTACTGTATCATTTTGGAAAAGTCCTATAGAATTTAATAAGAAATAATTTTGCAGAGTTCTTTGTATCATCCTATAGAACTTAAACAGGGTATTGTGTCTCTGTTACAGAATGTTATAGGATGGGCCAAAAAACCTATAGAAAGGCTATAATTCTCTATTAAATGCTATAGCTTTGAAGGTAATTTCTTTAATACCCTATTAATTTTGTGCCTATTAAATCCTGAAGGGCTTTTCTATAGGGAGTAAACACTTCTCAGACTTAGTTACAGATTTAAAATATGGCACTAAATTGAATTAAGTAAAATGTTAGGTATAAATATGATACAATTTCTGTACCGAAATGGATGATGCATATTTTAACTTCCATTGAACAAGTGTTTATTTCTACAGTATTTGTAATATTCTGTCTATTTTTACTCTGATTTACATTCTCCAATTTGACATATATGAGCATTGTGAATTTGTCAGGCTTTGTATCAATTTTGTATGATTCCAAATGCTGAAACATTAATAAGCTCATTTCCATATTTAAAAGTGACTTAAAATCTTAGAACATAATGCTTACAGGAAATCCTGGTAGACCGGGCCTGCCGTCTGGCCCCTGTAAAATGCAAAAAACACACAAGTACATATTATAGACTTGTAAAGTGGATAGTGCAGTTTCCATCTATCTACTAGTTTGTGAACATTAACTATTTTTGAACTGTATTCACATGCAAAATACTTCACTAAGGTGGTGTTAAGGTTGCAGACATGCATCACTGTCCTGTGCTCTCTCCAGAGCATTAGAGATTAATTCTCAAATGTTGGAAAACCCAGGAAATGCAGAGAGTTTAGGTGACATTTCCCTCAGCCACATAATGTCTTTACTCTGTCCCCTCTGATCCCTGTCCTAAATACTTTACTCCTTCTTCAGCCTCTGCTAGCCAGCAGCAAATAGCTCACGGATCCAAGGTGTCGCACAGAACACAGCAAGGACCCGTTGCACTGTGAATAGGAGACCCTACTTGGATTTGTGCTGAGCACAGAGGAAATGACGGATTTGTTGAGGAAAGTAAGGTATTGTTATCATCCCAGTTCCTCTTGCCATCCCCAGGGGGTCATATTTAAGGCTGCTGGATGGTTGTGCTGTGTGTGAAGAGTCATCTGTACTGTCTTCTAGTCATGGTGACATTGGCAGCCTACTACTCCCTCTGTTGGCTGCTCTCCATTTTAGGGCCTGTCTTCACTAGCGTGGGGAGAGATCGATCTTATTGCGATCGATTTATCGCGTCTCGTCAAGACGCGATAAATCGATCGCCAGCGGCACCCCCGTCGACTCCAAAAGGTGCAAGCTGGAGTCGACGGGGGAGCACGCCGCCTCCCGCAGCCACCGTGAGGACGGCAGGTAAGTCAGCTGTAGATAGGCCGATTTCAGCTACGTTATTAACGTAGCTGAAATTGCGTATCTACAGTCGATCCCCCGCCCTAGTGAGGACCAGCCCTTAGTGAAAGGTCTAAGGCCTGGTTGTCCATGGAGCCATGGAGATTCTTGGGTAGGAAGCCCAAGGTTCTCCTCTCTGCAACCCAGGCAGTGATGCAGTATGGCCCACCAGATCCCCAGCATGCCTCCTCCAGACCTATAATTGAAATATAACATGACGTGTTATAGCCACTACCTAGAATTAATTTTTGCTGCACAATATGGAAGATGCAAGTTATACAGCAGTTAGTATCTACTGCTGTGAGAAATGCTGGACAGCACAAAGAGCTACTGCCAAAATTACAGGGGCCACTGGACGGGGTAAGCAGGAAAAGGCCAGGAGAGCACAAATGACAGGTTTCAGAGAAGGGGTTAACAACGTCTGCAAACAGAATTTTCCAGATTCTCAGAAAGGATTCAGCCTTAATCTGCTTCAGGGGTGGACAGAAGTTTGCCCTTTGCTTCAATTAAAAAAAAAATCATTTGTGTTCAAAACAAGGAGTTAAAAATGTACTTTGGTAACAGGAGCTATCAACACATGCAATGAAAATAATAATAGATACAGTTTGTTCATATCAGATAAATTGTTCTAACAGGATACTCTGATAATCTGGCATTTCTTGCCCATCTGGGGAGGCTTAGCCTCCAAGCTTCTTATACCTGCCGCCCATGAGGTTTGTAAAGGTGAGCCACTCAAATCCATAAGACACATGCACCCAATTCTACCCTCATATGCATCCATAAAGCTCCCACTGAAGTCAACAGAAAATGAATGTGCTATCTTGACTTCTCTTCTAAACCAGTTTTTTTAAAATTAAAAAGCAAAACACAAAACAAAACAGCACAACAACAAAAAACCCAAGCAAAAAAACCCCACCCCAACACAGCCTTCTTCCTCAAATGTGGCTTTTGGGACAACTGATAAGAGGTTCTGAAAGGATTCCCAGTCATTATTCACATGATGCTTAGTTATCAAGGGGGGCGGGACCTGCAGAGAATAGCAATGAGCAAAAATGTAACCTTAAATCAAGTCTGCTTTGCTTTGTATAAAAACAGTGGTGCAAAGTCGTCTGAGCACACTGGTGAATATAGCCATTGGTGCTTGGAAGCAGTACAGAGAAGCATCCAGAATTTCAGATATTTATTTGAACTCTCTTAAACTCCTGGCTGAAAAAAAACAAGCCTAAAATCTTGTCTCAATAGTTGTCTCATAAGATTTCCATCTCTTTCAGTCACAGGTAGAAATGCCATGAAAACAGCCTCATTTGCAGTAGTTCAGGATTTCCGGTTCCAACCTCAGGCAGAAACAAACAAAATCTTACCAGAACATTTTAGGACCCTAAAAACAAAGTAACAAGCAAACAAAATGTCTGGTCCTAGAAATGGATGCAAACTTAGTAGACATTGGGTTTTTATTTTTTTCTGAACCAGTTCTCCTCTTCCAGGTAGGCAGACATCTCTAATCCCTTTCTTTATAAGACATTTTACACAAATGTAGGGAAGTTAATTTACCAACACAGGCTCCAATTCTGTTCTCAGAACATGTCTCTCTCTACATGTCCCACAGAAGTCAGTTTGAAGTGTGTGCGTGCGTGCGTGTGTCTGAAGAACAGGGAGGTGGGCTTTGCATAGTACTTAAAGAGAGGCACTGAAGTATGAAACAAATCCTTGCATTTAATAAAGCAGAATATACTCACTGGAGGCCCAAGCAGTCCTTCAATTCCAGTAAAATTCAAAATTCCATCTGTACCATTGAGTAGTAGCTAAAAAAATAAGGACAAAGAACAGGGTTTCTCAAATATTAAATTGGTTCTCTGGGGTACACACATTTCTATACATGCACATTCAGTTTTCGACATCCTGTTATAACTGTGAAGATAGAGAATGTAGAGCGGGCTATTGGGAGCAGTCTTTGCTTTTTCCTTTCGTGTCATGAATTTGGAATACCACTACTTTGCATTCTTATTACCTCTTACATGTAATGATCTCAGAGTGCTTTACAAACATTGAAGAACTGAGTATCTCTATGTCCCTGTGAGGTAGGAATCCCTATGTTACAGATGAGGAAACAGACAGAGAGGGGTAGTGACTTGAGATCATCTTTTCTCTGTAGGATGAAGATTAAAATAAGTGCTTTAGACCCCATGCTTCAACGCTGAGAGTGTGTTGGAGTCCGAGTCTATGGCTACACTTGCAGATGTAGAGCGCTGGGAGTTAAACCCCCTCAGAGACAGCAGCAGGGAAAGCGCTGCTGTGTTTTACACGTTCAGCTGCAAGCACAGTGGCATGGCCACATTAGCAGCTCTTGCAATGGCAGAGAGAGCAGTGCATTGTGGCAGCTATCCCAGTGTGCAAGTGGCTGCAACATGCTTTTCGGATGGGGGCTGGAGTGTGACAGGGAGTGTGTTGTGTGTATGTGGGGGGGGGGAGACAGTGTGTTTTGGGGGGCAGAGAGTGACAGCATGATGTCTTGTAAGTTCAGAAAGCGGCAGGGACAAGGGGGAAACCCCTGACATCAGTCCCACCCTCCTCCTCTTGCTCACACACACAAACGCCTTCCTTTGCTGCAGGAGCATGTAACAATGCTGCTCTCGGTGGGACACAACTGAGAGTATCAATTCAGGACAAATTGCTTAGAGTAGGGCAGTTACAGCCCAAGGCTGGCGTTTCTCCACTTCTAAGGCAAATCAAGCCGGCTAGACAGAGAGGACTTTGTTTTCACTTGCTAACCATAATTCATACAAACAATTCCATTAAATGCTCCAGTTTCCCAGCCCGCCAGTGCCACTCATTATGGGAATGAATGGTTATGAAAACCAATACCCCAGTAAAAGAAGAAAGGTTCTCTCAAAGGACCCCAAAGGACCAAGCCCCAGCCCCAGGTCAATATATAAATCAGATCTTACCCACAAATCATGCTGTTGCCAATCCTTTAGAATATAAAATCTAAGGGTTTATTCATAAAAGGAAAAAGATATAGATGAGAGCTAGAATTGGTTAAATGAAATCAATTACATACAGCAATGGCAAAGTTCTTGGTTCAGGCTTGTAGCAGTGACAGAATAAACTGCAGGTTCAAATTAAGTCTCTGTAGTACATCCACAGCTGGGATGGGTCATCCAGTCCTTTGTATTGAGCTTCAGTTTCTAGCAAAGTGTCAGAAGCAGGACTGAAGACAAAATGGAGGGGTTTCCAGGGCTTTTTATATTCTCTCTCTTGTGGGCAAAAACCTCTCGGTCCTCCTGTGCAAAATCACAGCAAGATGGAGTTTGGAATCACATGGGCAAGTCACGTG
Source organism: Dermatemys mawii (assembly GCA_007922305.1). Taxonomy (NCBI): domain Eukaryota; kingdom Metazoa; phylum Chordata; order Testudines; family Dermatemydidae; genus Dermatemys; species Dermatemys mawii. The sequence goes on along the minus strand of ML677371.1, from coordinate 2,084,213 downwards.
TCCATGAATGACTCAGTTCTTTACAGGCCAACGCCACTGTTTACATGTTAGTTTGAATGTTCCCAGGAAAATGCAGACGTAGATTGGTATCTCCCAAAGTCTATTGTCAGTTGTGTTTCTTGATTGGGCACTTACTGAGAATAGTCCCTTCTCAGGAAGCTGACCAAATGCTTCACTGAGGCTACTTAGAATCAAAACACATTGAGATACAAGTACATAGCCAATACTCATAACTTCAAACACAAAAAATGATACACACATACAGACAGCATAATCATAACCAGCAAATCATAACCTTTCCATAGACACCTTACTGGACCTTCTTTGTACAATATTTGCTGCAAATATATAACAGTGGTTGCAACAATGATCTATACAGTCACAATTTATGTCAATAACGTCATTCCACAGTAATGTGTGCTTTGTGTCCCAGAGCAGATAAGCTGTCAGAAAAGGAGCTTTGAAAGGGGATATCCACATGCAGGCAGCCAAGTTCAAAACAATCACCAGAGTGGCCAATTGACTTCAAGGGATTATGGGATGTTTCCAGAGGCCAATCACAGTGCAGTAATGCATCACGTCATCCACGCTGACATCCCAGCGTTTCAGCCAGGGCACCACAAGCTCTATGCTTCTCGTGGAGGTGGATTACCAGTAGCGATCCAGCTGCAGAGTCCAGGCACTCTGTGTGCCTTGCCAGTGTGGACACCTCAGGAGTTAGGGTGCCTGGGGCTGATTTAATGCGCTCTAACTTGCAAGTGTAGTCAAGCCCTGACTATGCACATCTCTTTACAGGATTCAGGCTTTAATGACGTTTTGTTCCTATTTCATTTTGGTTTCGGACGGCTTCTTTATAGACTAAAATTATTTTCCCCATACTGTATAATGCATTCTTACCTTACAGTACAGCATGGTGGTGAGTTTGGTTTTGTAAATTATCCATATATACCTTTTACATAGAAGAAATCCTGTTACTCATCCTTATTCAGTTCTTCCCAGTTGCTTCATTTCTTTCACTTTCTTCCTGATAGTCCCATTTGCTTTAAAACACATTTCCCTCCTTTGGTCTCAGGTATGTCTTCACACAGGCTTTAACTTGTCCAATTTGTCTTCTGATTTGTATATTATTCTTTCACCTAAGCAAGCAACTCTATCCACTCCAGACTCAGATTGAGTGTGTTATGAAACACATCCTGTCTAATACCAGCACTTGAATCCAAGCCACCATCCTTTGCTATATCGACTACAGATGTGGTGTTTTGAAAAGTGCTGTTTGCAAGAGGGTGTGTCAGGAAAGGAATAGCAGATGAAAAATCTTCTTCAACCATCACATCAAGGGACATTTATAGCTACTGAGCACTAATGCATACAATGAATTGGGCACACTCCAGATCCACTTCCCTCCAGGTGTGATGCAGCCTCCTAAAGGATGTTGTTCTTTGCTGGACGCTGCTACCTGCCTCCTTTTTCTTCATATGCCACAATATGTGCAAAGATGGGCGCCAAATATTAGGAGCTGAAATTTCTTTTTAGGTGCCTGGAAACCTCTTTGAGGTCCATGTGTCAGCATTCTGCCCTGAGGAGAGCAGCACCAGACCCCGGTGCAGCTTCCTGTGGCCTAGCTCCCAATGTAGCAGAATCACATGGATTCCACCAATCAGAGAGGTAGCCGTGTTAGTCTGGAATTGCAGAAGTGACAATGAGTCCTGTGGCACCTTAAAGACTAACTAAAGTATTAGAGCATAAGCTTTCATGGGCTAATACCCACTTCATCCGGATGTATCCGACGAAGTGGGTATTAGCCCACGAAAGCTTATGCTCTAATACTTTAGTTAATCTTTAAGGTGCCACAGGACTCTTTGTTACTTCATGGGTTCCACTATGTTCCAGGCTCTGTGTCCCCCCAGACAGGGGACAAGATGTGCGCTAATTACTTCAGTTACAGGCATAAAAGCATTCTGCTGTTGCAATTGTTCTGCCATATCTTCAGTTGCTGGCAGAATTCCAGGAGCCCTGAGGTTATACCAGGGGTCGGCAACCTTTCAGAAGTGGTGTCCCGAGTCTTCATTTATTCACTCTAATTTAATGTTTTGCATACCAGTAATATATTTTAACATTTTTATAAGGTCTCTTTCTATAAGTCTATAATACAGAACCAAACTTTTGTACGTAAAGTAAATAAGGTTTTTAAAATATTTAAGAAGCTTCATTTAAAATTAAATTAAAATGCAGGGCCCCCCGGCCCGGCGATCAGGACCTGGGCAGTGAGAGTGCCACTGAAAATCAGCTGGAGTGCCGTCTTCGGCACTTGTGCCATAGATGGTCTACCCCGGGTTACACAATCCCTTTGAACTACTCGGTAGTTAATCATTCACTTTGGGTCTGATCTAGAGACTACAGAAGTCAATGGAAAAACTCCCATTGATTTCAACCTGTTTTGGACCGAACAATCTGTGTCTAGTGTAAATGATCTGTAGCCTCAATTAGACACTATGTGCATGTCAGGCAAGCACACACATTTTAAGCAATATTATAGCTATATGAAAATACAGAGTACAGAGATGCCTATGATACAGCAGGCTTCTGGTCTCTCCATCCTACTCCAAGTGTAGTCATTTGCCCTATTTTTTTGGTTTGTTTGTTTGTTTTGCAAGCAACTTTCACAGTGATAATGCAGCAATGAGACCGCTTGCCATTTCATGTCAGCTTTTTGAGACCACATCCTGGGCCACGAGTGCTGCCTAAAACACAGGACTTTCTTTTTTTACTAATATGTTGAAGAAACAACAATATTTGTTAGCTTTACTGGTTAGTGGATTCCTGGATTTTAAGTACATTATGTGTCGAGCTTTCAGCTGCTCATCCCATGGGACATTAAAATGCTAAAGGCAGAATTGCTAAAAGAACATAATGCAAAATCACTAAAATTTGCTTCATATTTCCTGGATCAGAATCTCAACATTCCTTCCTCATTAGATTTTTGGACATTAAATATGATGAATCAATGACAGAAAAAGAAACTTTACTGCTCACTCCCCCCTCCCCCTGCATTGGTTTCTACTGAACTTTACGGGGATAGAAGGGGAGGGGAATTTCAGTAAAGCACCAATTATAGTTCTACAGTGAAAAAACAAATGGTGTAAATGTTCCACCAAAGGACAAGTATGACTTACTGGCCCTTCAAAATGACCAAAATATAAAAGTTTGCAGAGCAGAATAGCCTAAATGATCTATCTTATCACATTTTAGCATTTCATATCTGCAAATTACAACAAACTGGGAGAAAAAACCCTTTTGTATTGAGCTTTGGACTGACAATATGTGAATGTCAGGAGGAATTCAGAAGAAAGGAAGGTTTGAACAACTGAGACTCTCTTTGGGAGATGATTATTAATTTCTGTTCCAGTAGCTCACCTGGGCTCCAGTCACAATAATTTGAGGCCCCATTGTGCTGGGCACTAAACAAACACACACAGATCCTTCCCGGAACTGATTACAATCTAAGGCCCCAATGCTGCAACTGACAGACTGCAGTGACGGAGCTGAATGGCGCTCATGTATTATTAATTTCAAGACCAGGGCCCAATTTCCTTCATTTATTGTCTATCCAGTAATATCTATCTACTACACAAATAGTAAAGTTTAAAATATAAAAAAAGAATACTATGGTGATGTTCTCTAGCACCATGGTTTAAATCGCCAAACTGACTGACAGAAAGTGGCATGGTGCTGGCACATCTGCTTGCATTAGATCTGCCTTGTGTCCAGTGCTACTGATGCTTCAGGATGTTTTCCTGTGAGGCTGAAATAGCAAAATGTACAGGGATGCTATAACTCTCTAGCTAAGAAAATCTCTATAGAGCAAAGCTAATACATCTTTCATAAATACACCTGCTCTTATCAGATCAAGCCTCACCTGGTCTCTCTCCTACATCACCTTATAGAATCAACCTCCTCCAAACTGACTGTGCCTCCAAAAAAAAAAAAAATCAGCCAACTAATAGCAGATAGGTTGAGACCTAAATGGAGATAGTCAGCACTTACTTTGTCTATTTATAATAACAGTTTGTTGCAAACGCATATACAGTTGAATACATTTACTTATAACCCGCTCCTTCACCTCATATGTCATTTGTCTTCCTAGACTACTAGGTCTTTGGGGCAGAAGCTAGGTTTTTGTGTATATGTATCTGAACAGCACTCAGGGTAATGCGGCCCCAACTGACAGTGGGGCCCCTGGACACTACTGTAATGTATGGTGAAAGTATTTGATACAGGACACTAGAGAGGGCACACAATCATCTCCACGGCAGTAGTTAGTCCCCGTATTAATGTGTGGCAATTGTGAAGTTTGCGGAGGAGCTGGTTGGCCTCCAGCAGGCTAACGCCATCGTCTGTGTTAGCTTCAGGGATGCTCGGCACTTCACTCCACAGAAGTGCCTTCCACCTGATGATCTCATAAGCCTTTACAAACATTAACAAACTGAACCTCAAAATATCCATCTCAAGAGGGTATGACTATGAAAGAAAGGCAAGAGATGTTAAACGTCTTGCCTAAGAAGGTCACCCAGAAGCCCTCTGGCAGAGCTAGGAAGAGACTTTAGATCTTCTGAGTCTCAGTCCAGGGCCTACACCATCAGATCAGCCTTTTACCTGAAGGCTATTAAAAAAGCTGCCAAAAATTAAAACAGAAACTGGATGAAACACACAGCAGCATTAATTCCTTCATTCACCCAGGTTTTTGAGCCACTTTCAAGATAACATGTTCATTCGCGTCCTGCAAAGATGCCACCCAAACTCCTTTAGGGCTGTGGTTGCCACCATTAGAGACCCACTTTCTGCCACCATTGTTATCACTGTCTGAAACCCTGTTGCTTTACTCAATATAAAATGTAAAGTCTGAGTTAGATTTCTGACTTTGTCCTTGCCTAGCTCCCATCATGCAGATTCCTCACCTCTGATCACAAGCCTTGGCAGACTGCAGCGAACCACCTGTCTTCTTTTAAACAAACAGAATCCTTCAGAGGGTAAGATTACATGGCTTTCCTGAGTAAACAAGTTTCCTGTACCCATTCACAGCATCTCCAATTCCCAATGTCCTATCAAATTGACTACACAGACTGTTGTAGGAAGTTTGCATTTGGCTCATCCAAACCTCTAGGCTCCTTTTTTTCTACTGGTATTATCTATAACGTAAAAGCCTGAAATACACTAAGCAAACCCCATTGAAAATGTGTGTGTTGTGGATAGGGCAGCCAGACAGCAAATGTGAAAAATCGGGACAAGGGATGGGGGATAATAGGAGCTTATATAAGAAAAAGACTCAAAAATCAGGACTGTCCCTATAAATTAGGGACATCTGGCCGCCCTAGTTGTGAAAGCATATGCGGCCCTCTGTGCCACCTTTCACCAGCATGCTCTTTGACACTGCCTGATACTACTTCAGCAAAAGGGCTACTTCTTTGATTTGTACCTGGTGGTAGAGAGCCTGGTGGAGTCTGGGCACTACTGCAGTTTGATTCCAGGCATTTCTGGAGTCACAGGGTCTGCCTACACTGCAATGAAGACATCCGCAGCTGGCCAGTGCCAGTGCCTTAGACTGATCCCACGAGTCCAACTCAGCTGGCCTGGGTCTAAAAGCAGTGTACAAGTGTAGACATACTGACAGAGGCCCCATTAGTTTATACTTCCTCTATTCTGTCTTCCCTAGTTAATTTTTCTTCATTTTTCATGGCTTCTGCAGAGTCACCTGCACATGCTAAGAGCAGTAAACATTGTTCCGTTAGAGTCTTCACTCTTTTTACTGCCCTTTTTCATCTTTTTGTCATGGCACGGTCATGGGTGGCCAGATGTAGCAGCCGGAGCCGGAGTCTACAGTCACAAGACAGAAGTGGAGTCAGCGGGTCAGGATAGTGGGAAGTAAAAAGAAGGAGATAAACTGGTGATCAGAACCACAAGTTGGAAACCAGAGTCAGGCCGGGTCAGGGTACCAGAGGCTCAGAGAGAGGAGCCAAACTGGAGGTCAGGAGTCACAAGTAAGATGCCAGGAGGCAAGCTTAGCCGCAGGAGGCACACAGTACAAAGCAGGGTGAAATCCAGTTATTCAGCCGGCATCCTGTTGCAGCTGCTGGCTTAAGTAGGCCCAGTGGGCCAACAGACATAGGGACAGAGCCTAACAGTGGCTCTGGGCTTCCTGGGTCCCAGGTAATCCATTGTCAACAGACTGCGAGGTGGAGGGTTGGACTGTGGCTGTTCCCATAATCCTAGAGGCTGGGTTTGAGACACATCGGCCATGACTTAAAATTATGACTGGACAAATGTGTGTATGTGGAGGGGGAGTAGGTGTAGATATTTATTGCAGATTTTTCTCTTTCAGGGCTGAAAGAGAAATGAGCTCAACATCAACACCAATACCAGTCGTTCTTCACTGCCATGTGTGATGGGGCAAGGCCAGATGGCGATAGGAAAGTGCTAAGGAACAGATATGTGAGTCTCAGGCTAAATAACTCCCTGGTACCATTGGAACCTTCCAGAAAGGGGTAGAAACAGCTAGCCTGATTGGGACACCTGAAGCCAATCAGGGACTGGCTGAAACCAGTTTAAAAAACCTCCCAGTTAGTCAGGTGGGTGTGGATGTCAGGAACTGTGGGAGGAAGTTGTGCTGTTGGTGAGACTGAGTGGTAGACAACATATCGTATGCAAGGAAGGAGGCCCTGAGGTAAGGGTGAAGTGGAGTCTGAAGAAGTGGGGACTGCTGTGGGGAAGTAGCCCAGGGAATTGTATTGTGTGTGGTGGCTAAAAGGTCAGCCATCTTAGCTGATACTATTAGAGTCCCTGGGCTGGAACCCGGAGTAGAGGGCGGGCCCGGGCTCCCCCCTTTCTGCCTCCCCTAATTAATCACTGAGATTGGGAGACAATAGAGACTGTGCCAGGAAGGATAGCTTCTCCTCGCTGGCTTATGATGAAAATGGCTCAATAGGCTGTGACCTTGTCTCCAGAGAGAGAAGGGCTACCTAGAGGGTAACAGTGAGCCTCTGAGGCTAGCGAAATACTCCAGGAAACGCAGAATCCATGAAGATAAGGACAGAGCTTTGTCACACATGTAACTCCAGATATATTTTAAGGACAGTAAAGTTCTTACTCTGTTACAAAGACACTTACCTGTGGTACTGCTATGATTGGCCCCGGTGGTCCTGGTGGCCCTGGTGGTCCAACAATACTGGCACCAACCTGTCCTGGTTCACCCTATTTCAATAGTAGTATATATGGAAAAGCCATTTATTAAACACCAAATCCCCAGTAGAAATTCAACTAGAAAGAAATGGATCCCATCTTACCTTGGATCCTGTGTCACCCTTGTCCCCTTTTGGACCCTGCATGCAATTTAATAAAGGAGCATTAACAATTTACAAGGGAAAGTTGTGATAACACTTTCCCTCCCACCATCAGTGAATAATGTTCACGAAGGGCTTGATCCAAAGCCCAGTGAAGTTGATGGAAAGACTCTGGTTTGCAATGGGTTTGGATCAGGCCCTAAGTGTATATTGGTTTTGAATGTTTTTAGTCATTTCTACTGCCTTTGACAGTGTAAAAGTATGATAGAGGGCTGAGAGAACAGAGAGGAAGGAAACAGAGCTAGTATTTTCACACACAGCGTTGCTTTTTCTTCCTAAGGGAATCCAAGCATGAGATTTATGGAAGGGTTCACAAGTGCACCTCATGCTGATCTGTTATGCATTTTTATGACTGTAAACATATTTTAACAGAAAGCTGATGTATTGAAAAGAGTAAACCAAAACTTTACTTTTTGTTAGCATTTATACTGCTTTTTCTATTGGTAATAAAAACATAATACTTTGCAGTTATATGGTACCTGATTTCTACACCTCAGAGTTATTTACAAAGGTGGGTAGCATTTTATAGACAAGGGTGCCAAACCTACAGTTGGTGAATATCAGCGTGGATTTACACCAGCTGGAGTTTCAGCCCAGATAATGTGAGAGACAAAGAGGTTTAAGTGATGTGCCCCACATGAAAGGGCAAACTGGTGTCAGAATCAGGTTTACAACCCAAATTTCCTATTTTTCTCAGCCCTGTCTTCAGTCAACAAGATTATGTATGCCTCTGACACAAATATGTAAATATTTCACTGAATAATAAATTCTATTGAACTGGGGCGACATTGCTAACTTAAACTAACACAAGACAGGAAATGTAGAGTTAAAATTTACTCAGTTGTTCCTGCATTTAACACACAATGACCCCAGTTCATGACACTTTGTACCATGAGCACTGCAACTCTCAGCAGTGAACATGAAGTATCACTCATGATCATGTAGAGAAAAGAAGCAAGCACTGTTATAATGGCTTAACCTTGTAATCCAGAGTAGGCATGTGCATGAGTTGCAGGATTTCGAGCAGGCCAGCTCCTCCTTCAACCTCTACAACTTCCCTTCTAATGGCCAACTAGCCATCTGGCATTTTCTGCCTCTCTCTAGCTCTCTTGTGCTGGAAAGCTTCCCAAGGATCTGTAAGTCCTCTCCTCGCTGCTAGGCTAGAGCTGGCTAATCGAGCTATAATTTGGCTGGTTTAAATTTTTCTAAAAACACAAAGCAATCCATCCATATTTTTTAACAACTATGGGCAAATGGTCTCTAACATTTCACTTTAAAACCTGAGAGCTTCTATCTTTCTCCTCTTCTAATTTAAAAAATGGCACTTTTCTCCAGAATGTATTCAAACCAAAAGAGCATTCGTAGGCTGACATCTTTTCTGCCAAGTTTCAGTACAGAGTAAATGAATTGCCAGTTTACAACAGAAATGCTTAACAATACTGGTGCTTGCAGATTTCTCTGGAAGCAGGATCTTACCAATATATTTAAAAATGTGTTATACCAAAGAGTCTCCAATTGTTTCATAGTGCGGACCATACCCTACTATACAGATTGCTTTGTGGACACCACCCTTTCCATTGGTGATAGAACAACATATCTGTTGCAATTACAGTTGATTGTTTACATGGTAACGTGACATCAGGAAAGCATCAGGTGTATTTTCAAGCTTCTGGTGTTGCTGGATACATGGATGAGAGCCAGCACAATGTGATGAGCCATCTCGCCATGGACCACTAGCATATGCACTGGGGTTACTGGCAGTCCCTGGACTATAGTTTGGGAACAATTGTGGTATGTGATCACACAAAGAAAGAACATGGTGGCACAACTCACTGCATCTCCAGGACGTCCAGCAACACCAGGAAATCCAGGTTTTCCATCTACACCGTGCTCACCCTATCAAAACAGAAAAACATATTCTATTATTGTATTCTACATATTATATTCTACATATTCTATTATTGTATTCTATATATTATATTCTACATATTCTATTATTGTCGCATTCATGGTATTCTATCAGATTCGTAGAAAGCTGCTCAATTATTCCACAGGAAAAGTTTTAAACATCACACAGTAACCAGTCATTTTAAAAAAAAATCAATCAGTTAATAAAGCAATTAAGAAAGCAGCAGACATATACAGAGCTGTACTTTCATGCATTTGTTTCTTTACCACATATCTTTGGCCACATTGTTTCAGGGGAGACCAGAATAACCACACATAGCAGCCAAGGTGTGAGATTCCCTCAGTGAAGGAGGTGGCACTGTAGTTTTAAAATGTAATTTGCTTTTTAGAAAGAATTTTTACACATTTGCAGTATGATGCTCAACAAAACTTCCTAAAAGAAAAACAAAAGCTGTAAAGATTCTAAATCTGCTAGATGACCCTGGCTGTAGCTGCCATCCTGGATCCTCTACGTGATGGAAGGACTTAAAGATGATAGTTTATAAAATTTGAAATCTCCATTTTTCTAGGTACAACACCAATAACCTTAACAATATTGAAGTTTCTGCTTCATTAAGAACAGTTTCTACCCTTTCTCACCTCACCTTTCCTCTGTCACCAGCAGAGTATGTTACTGAAGAACAAATGGGTAAAATTTTTAAAAGAACCCAAGTGACTTAGGAGCCCAAGTTCCATTTTCAAAATGGCGCTTGGGAGCCTACATCTCATTGAAGGTCAATGGGGCTTAGGCGCCTAAATGCCAAAAATCACTTTTTAAAATGGGATTTGGGGTACATCAACACTGCAGCCAGCCAACCCACCCACCTGCCCCATGGCACCAAGTCTCAGAGCCTGGATTAAGGGGCTTGAGCTACAGAACTAAAAATAGACCTTCTCGCTAGGGCTGGAGCTCATGCTCTGAGCCGCTCCCACCACTCACTGGGTCTCAGAGCTCAACTCCAGCTTGAGCAACAAGGTCTACACTGCTATTTTTAGCCCCATAAGGACAGCCCTAGTCAGCTGACCCAAACTCTGAGACTCGCTGCTGCGGGGTTTTATTTTCATATGTTTGTCTGCAGTGCAGATGTACCCTTAGGTACTTCTGAAAACGTTACCCATTTTCTCTCCCATAGCCACATGAAGTAAATTTCTCTAAAACTGTGCATACTAGTTCAATAATGTTTTAGCAATTCTACAAGTGAGAAAAGAGTCTGTAGCCCATTTCCTATTTGTTAGTGAAATTCACTTCATCTCTGGAAAGCCCAAACAGGTTATGTATGAGCAAAGTGTGTGAAACACTGGGGGGGCAGAGTGGGCCGACAAACCTGCAGAAGTCCTTCCCTATCGTTTGTATGTAACTGCATTTCTATAATCACAGATCTCAGGGAATCTCTCTAGGCGAGCTCCCATCTCCACCTTTTGCACCAGCCTATATGGGGTGAACAGAACTTCCTCCACAGCTTGCAGGATGTCTCTAGGCTGTTACCCAATATACATGCAGGGTACTATGCAGCTGCGTGGTGGTGCTTTATCAGTGACTCACCAACTCTAAGGTTCAGACAACACATAGGGTCTTGGGGGACTCCTCAACAGGGTGACTTTCACCCCTGCGCAGATGAAATGGTTTAGGACTAAGAGCAAGGTATGGTTTCAGTTGCACTGCTAGCTGCTAATTCACTTCTTGTTGGAACAAACATTCAATAAATTTCACCAAATGTTTTTCTTGCTCATGTTTAACTGGGACAGAAATATATGATTTTAGTTAACATAATTCACACTGTAAATAGTACAGTATGGCCATGTCTCATTTTTTAACATTGTTCATAACTTAACATCTTTTAGGCGATGTTTACACTACGGAACTTAGAGTGGCACAGCTGTGCCGCTATAAGGTCTCCCATGTAGTTGCTCTACGCTAGCAGGAGAGAGCTCTCCTACTGGCATAATTAAACCACCCCCAACAAGCGGCAGTAGCTATGTTGGTGGGATAGCCTCCCCTGCCAACATAATGCTCTCCACACCAGCACTTTTATCAGTGAAACTTATGTTGGTCAGTGGGGTATTTTTCACATCCCTGACTGTCAAAAGTTTTGCCTACAAAAGTATCACTGTAGACAAGGCCAAACATTATATCACTCCTGAAACTGGCATTTGTTCTGTGTCCTATAGTTTTTTATTTCTGCTTGTCTTACTGGACACGAACACCTAGTTCCTGTAAAAAAAATGAAAAATAAAATAAAATAAAAATACCACCCTCCCACACACTCTTCTTTTATTCCTAATGGGCAAAATTTTAAGGTTCCAGAACTGTACATTATTCAGCTCTAAGAGGACTAGTTATGTACCAAGGTAGTTTTATTAATTATGGACTGAACAGATTGATTCTGATAGCCTATTTTTCATGTAGCTTTGTAATCACCTGATTCACAGTAGTTATGCCCTTTAGAAATATGCTTTAAAACACTATTTATCACAACCACATACATAATTCAGTAATAAGTACTAGAGGAAGGGCCATAAAGCAAAACATTTTCTTCAATAATAGTTCACACAAGAAAATTAGTTAGATCCTTGAAGAAATCAGAAGAGCTCAACGCAACTATCCTACACATCAGTACATTATCTTTAATTAGCATGCTGGCAAACGTTTTAGTGAAATGTGTTTTTAAGAAATGTATTCTCTGATTGCACAGAAATGACATCTCCATACAGATTGCTGCAAATTCAAACTATGTACAGCAGATGGAATTTATAACAAACAGCAGCCACAACATTATGTTGTTTTATTAAAATTAAAACAAGCTGGTGTGTTATGATAAAACTGCGATAAAAGTTCAGCAAACAGAGGGTCAGATTACTCATTACTTTAATCCAGGTTTACACCACTGCAATTCTGTTGATTACATTGGATTCATACTGGTGTACAACTGGAGTAACTTAATAGTGAATCAGACCCAGAATATTTTAAACATCACAGTATCAGTCAACAGATCACACAGTTTACAGACAATGATAATTCAACTCAGGCACTTCAAAACATCCCTTGGAATTGTGTGTATGTGTATAATTAGAATTCTTTCAATGTAATTAACATTTACCACCATTTTGTGCATAAAGAGAACAATTAAGCAGAAAAAACAATGCATTTGTAAATCAAGTATAATGAGTTCCCCACCTTTAAACCTGCTATACCTGGTGGACCAGTATCCCCCTTTTCTCCCTGAAATGCAGACACATAGGACATGTTAAATATCAAAATGCAGTACATCTACAGTGATTAAAACAAACCCTTGCTTGTTTAGAATTAAATAAAGCACTCTCTTCAGCTCTGTATTAGTACAGCTTTATGGTGGTGTAACTCCTCTTTCCTTACAGAGAGAATGGAAAATATGTTGATTTCAACAAAGTTACACTAGTTTAAAATTGAAACAATGCAGTGATGAATCAGGCCCAAGACATAATGAGTTTATTTGCTGAAAAGTCTTCCACAAATATTCTTTTAGGAATGCTTTTAGATAATTAGACTTCACTGGCTGCTGGTGGGAAAAGAAGTTTTTCATATAATCAATGATCTCATTATCCATAAAAACAGATTTTGGATACGTATTTATCAGCTGGAAACAGAACAGTAGGGTCACTGTGGTAGATGACTGCACCTGTGCTATGAATTAAAGTCACATCACTGATCTGGGATGGACAGCTCTTTCTAAAAAATATGATGAGTTATGTTGTACTGAACTTATCACTTAGTTGGATGTTAAACTCCATGTGATTTCTAGTTGGATTTCTAGAGCCCTTTGTCACTCAGAGTAGGTGTCTGACTTCATATGGCAATGAAAATCAGTTTCATCTGTGAAAAGTGAGTGCAAAACCTTACAACTGGCTCAGAATGGTGACACTGTAAATTCACTTTATACCCACTTTGCATTGGAGTAAATTACTTCATGAAGTGCAAGGCAATGGAAAAATCAGACCCTTTCATTGTCTGGACAGGAATCACTCAAGAGCTATCCACAAAAGGCTGGTTTTAAATGGCAGGGGGTGGGGGTGAGAGGGTAATAGTCGATGTGTTAAAATCCATAAAGTTATTAACAGGATTATGCCAGACTGAAAAACAGCAGTCTAAGAAGATGGCTTATTGCCCATTTCTGCTGGCTATGGAGGGAAAGATATGCCATGCAAAACTGGTTTGGGGGACAAATATAATAGACACATGACCACCTATCTTGGCACACCCCATTAGTATCTGAGGCCCAGATCCTCAAAGATATTTCGGTGCCTAGCTCGATGGGAATTAGGCACTTAAATACCTTTGAGGATCTGGGCCTGAGTGCCCCACAAATAAATGAATTTATCCTAACAACATCCTTGTGAGGCAACCAACTATTATCCCCATTTTGCAGATGAGGCATAGAGAGATTAAGTAACTTGCCCGAGGTCACATAGGAAATCTGTGGCAAAGCTGGAAATACCTTGTAAATCCCACTCTAGTTCTTTCACCACAGACCATCCTACCTTTCTTCTGTCACTGTGGTTACAAGGGGTGGGTCTTTTGGAAGACAAGAAAGGCAGGTTTTTCTATAAAGCACAGCGTCACTTCCTGGAACTCACCCCCCCCCCCCCACACACACATTTTGGGAGCTATGACATGTAACCTTGCACTAACAAAGGACAAAGAGGGATTGCATTGAGCCAAAACACAATGGGATAAAACAATGAATTTCTCCTGCTATATTACAGCCAGTCCTTCCACCAAAAAACACCTATTATTGCCCATCTAGTGATATTTTTAGTGATATTATTCTAGCGTGTTTGCATTATGATTCCCCTCTTTCCTTATCCAACAAGTGTAGCGTTAAGACATCCTGAACTGGATTTGTGGTGACTGCTAGTCAGGATAAGCAAGGCTGGATGCTCTGACTGAAGAGTTCAGAGGAATCTCTACAAGGGGAACCTCGTGTTTTTTCCTAAGTCCTCTTCCGACTGACCTTAAAGGGTATGAGCGTGATCTGGCCCTGGGTATTCCAACTGGCAGAGGTGGTGAGCACTTGCAACTTTCTTTGACTTCCATATGATTTGTGTATGTGCAGCATCTCTGTTATTAAGCTACTTATGCAGGTGCCTAAATATAGACTTAGGCTCTCAAGTTAGAATGTTTTGCCCTTGGTGTTTGTTTATTGTGATACTGTACAATATGTACCATATAACTAGGGCCCTTGGCTTTCAGTTTTTACTGAAAACCTCCAAAAAATTCCTGGGTTTTGAAATATTCCGTATTTGGATTTTTCAGCTGTTCAAACTCCTCAGAACCAGCTCCCCGCCTCAGTTACTCTCTGCTGGCTTCCTCAGCATGCCTGTGCAGAGGAGAATAACTGCCAGTTGGTGGCTATTTCAGCTGCACAGTGGGGGAGTGATATTGGCAGGGAGACCTCAGAGACCACCCACTGCTATAGTGATAGGCCACAAGGAGAAGAAAGCTGTACCCCTGAGAACTGGCCCCTCCTGATTCCAGTCCTTCAGCATGGCCCCAGGGCATACAGTCTCGTCCCCTTCCCCCCACCCTATCTTGCAGGGCACCCCTTTCCACCCATCTCCCTCCCACCCATGGCCAGTGTATCAGGTAACCCCTCCTCCGCAATAGGCACCTGCTTCCCCAAGATGGCCCCAGTGAGTAGCTGGGCTTAGAGACATGTCACTACCCAGAGAGGAAACCCAGGGCACAGAGTTGGGTCCACTTCACCAGCTGGACCCTCCTGTCTCTGGGCTGGGAACAGATCACACCAATCCCCCCATGGGCCCAGGGAGCAAGATGAAAAGTGCTGAGACTCTAAAAAAGCTACTGTGAGTCTACACGAGCCAGAACTTTTGGAATTCACACTAAGGACCTTATATCAAGTGTAACGGCTCAAGTCAACAGTCAACTGTTTTGTAAAACGTAGGTTTTTTGCAAACTCCCTTTTCTCTAAGGGTATGTCTATATGTGCAGCGCTGCAGTTGTACCGATATAGCTGTGCTGATACAGCGTGTGTGGTGAAGACGCTCTATGCTGATAGGAGACAGGTCTCCCATCGGCATAGCTCTGTGCACATTAGCGCTTACGTTGGTGTGGCTTATGTCGCTCAGGGGAGTGGAATATTCACACTTCCGAGTGACATAAATTTTGCCAATACGAGTGATTGTGTAGACATAGCCTAATTGTTGCTTTCTTTCTGCCCTCGCAATCCCCAATACTAAACCTGATATTTACCTGGAAAATCATGATGTTACGTTTTTGTATTGATTTTCACCCATTTTTAAATTCTTTAAATAAAAATTGATAAATTCCTGGAAAATTAATAAATAAATAACATTTGGAAATGAAAGGCCTTACATATAGCATTTAACTACATGTTTAGCTAAGCATGCAGGGCAAAATACTGCTTTCACGACTCTGGTGTAAATGTGGAATAATGCCATTAAAGCAAACTCCAAAATTACATCCTTGCTACTGAAAGAAAAACTTGGCCCATGGTATTTAGGACATGTCAATGTTGGCCAGAAAGCACATTTTTTGTTTGTTTTTTAAAAAGAGGAAGCTTTGGTGCAAAAGAACAAAAGCAAAAGTGACCTGAATTACTCTAAATATGGCAAACCAAAGTGGAGAATGCAAAATACAAAAATACACTGGCTTTCAAATGCAGTTTGTTATATCAGTTACCTTTGGTCCCATTGGCCCACGCTGTCCAGTCTCCCCGACAGGACCCTACAAAGTATTCTGAGTTTACTGATATATCAACATATAATTTCATATTCATTTTTTTCTCAGTAACAAACAAGCTCACAATCACAACCATAGAAAAGTCTTTTAGTAGCTGTATCAACAGAAAGAATTAAAATGCATTTTTTAAAGACATTTTGAAGTCTGTCTGCTTAGTATTTTCTTGTAATATGCAGAGTATACAGCGATAGCTATATTTAAAGTTGCCCAAGTGTTCTCATTCTAAGGAGTTGATTATAATTTTTTTCAATCATTTACCTAACTGGCTGAAATTCTGAAAGTAAGTTCTCGGCCTAGGAGCAATATTTTTGAACAGTTTAAATCAAAATGATGTTGCCATTTTTAAGATTGGAGAGAATAAAAAGAAAAATACTTTCCCCATTATAAAACACACTTTTTTTACCTTTTTTTTTCTTTTGAGCAGCCTGAGCCTGGAAGTGGTGTTAAAGGGTAAAATGTAAACTTTGGCAGGAAGTGACAGTATTCCCTATCTTGCAGAGGTGACTTTTGTGTTCTGGTGAAAAAAACATTTAAAACTTTGTGCATATGCACTGAATTTTTGTTATACAACTACTCAAACTGCCATTGTTTGTTTGTTTTTGCGGACTCTGAATGCTTAGGGCAGGTCTACTCTTAAAATACCCCAGCAGCTGTGCACCTGCACCCCAATAGTGTTCTACCTACGCCAAGGGGAGGGGTACTCCCATCAGTGCAGGTAATCCAGCTCCCCGATAGACAGTAGCTAAGATGACAGGAGAATTCTCCCATAGACTTAGCACTGTCTATACCATGGGTTAGGTTGGTTTAACTGTGTCGCTCCATGATGCCCATTTTTCACACCCCTGAGTAGTTATATGACCTAATTTTATGGTATAGACCCGGCCTAAGATTAGGAAAGTTTCTAGGCAGTGCTGTTCCTTTCTTTTGAGTTAGTGAGGTTGCACTGTCTTCTTCAGTGTGATAAGTACTGGTGCCAAAAGAGTGCTGCCTTCCTCTATTTAAAGAGGCCTGGGTTACTCTAGAAAATTAAGTTGGTTTAACCACATCCCACAGGTGTGTGAAAAATCCACCCCCCAGAGCAGCATAGTCAAGCTAACCCAACTCCCAGTGTAGAAGGAAGAATTCTTCCATTGACCTAGCTACCACTTTGTGGAGAGCTGGATTAGCTACACTGAGCCCTGGTCTACACTACAGAATTACTTCAGTATAACTACGTCACTCAGGGGTGTGAATAATCCACACCCCTGAGTGACGTAGTTATACCGACCTAAGTGCTGGTGTAGACAGCTCAGGAGAACCTTTCCTAATGACATAGCTACCACCTCTCATGGAGGCAGAGTTATTAAACTGATGAGAGAGCTCTCGCCCATCAGCTTAGAGCATGTCACCAGAAGCACTACAGTGCAAGTTTAAGTGCCGTTGCAAGTTTCTAATGTAGACTTGTCCTGAGGGAAGAACCCCTCCAGTCGGTGTAGGCAGGGCAGCTGTAGGATTTCAAGTGTAGAAAAGCCCATAGAAAGGAGTCCATGAAATAAGGCAGGAGCACTTGTCTCACCGACTGCACATATTATGCACTACAGAGCTTTCCATTGATGGCTACCAAATAGATAAACATAGCACAAAGTCTTTGTTGCTTCATTTTTCTTGGTCAAGAATGCACAAAATTAAATAAAAAAGAATTCCAGGGTTGCAAAGTGAGTCACAGAAAAGTCAGGAAATGACCAAGTTAAGGTTGCCAGCATCGCCCCAACTCAGTTCCTGTGCACATACACATTACAATACAGTCCTGATTAACACTGGTTCACCTACTGTCTCAAAAGAAGCTCCTTCTGAAGGGAACAGATGTTTTCCTTGAACCAGATTTACAGACATATGGTAGGGAGTCAAACCCAAGGAGTTTTTGAGTAACACCTACTTCCAGCTGGTGACTGAATGACAATCAAAGTTCATGTTCTTACAAAAGGCTGTGGAACGTATTTGAGGTGGAGTGAAGTCTCACAGAGTCCCATAGAATTGGGGGGTAGTATCCTGAGACAGTTTGGAGAGAGAGAGTTCTTTGACTTGACATTTACAGATATAGCTGCTTTTGTTAACGTTCTGAAAGCAGAGCTGCCCTTGCAGGTAGAACCAATGCAGTGCTGTGTTTCTGAGTCTGCAGACAGCCTGAAACAATGACTCAGAGGCATGAACTCCCCTGCTTCTTCATCTCAATGGGGTGTCAGCTCTACTGCCTAATGATGACACTTAAATGTCAACATTAACCATCCCACTGTTGATCATTTGAGCAGATACAATGGAGAAGGGGTCAGAGTGAAGTAAGTGAAGTTGAATATAACAAGGCACTGAACAAATAATTAAATATAGGGCTGTCAAGCAATTAAAAACATTGTGATAATCTCTCTGTTAAACAATAATAGAATACCATTTATTTAAATATTTTTGGTTGTTTTCTACATTTTCAAATGTATATTGATTTCATTTATAACACAGAATACAAAGTGTATAGTGCTCGCTTTATATTTATTTTGGATTATTTTTTATTACAAGTATTTGCACTGTAATAAAACAAAATAAATATTTTTTTTCAATTCACCTAATACAAGTACTGTAATGCAATCTCTTTATCATGAAAGTTAAACTTGCAAATGTAGAATTGTGTAAAAAAACCTGCATTCAAAAATAAAACAAAGTAAAATTTCGGAACCTGCAAGTCTACTCAGTCCTACTTCTTGTTCTGCCAAACACTCGGACAAAAAAGTTTGTTTACATTTGCAGGAGATAACGCTGCCCGCTTCTTGTTTACAATGTCACCTGAAAGTGGGACTAGGTATTCTCAAGGCACTTTTGTAGCTTGTGTTGCAAGATACTTACATGAGAGATGCCCTAAAGATTCATATGTCCCTTCATGCTTCAACCACCATTCCAGGGGACATGCATCCATGCTGCTAATGGGTTCTGCTAAATAACAATCCAACAATGTGCACTGACGCACGTTCATTTTCTTATCTGAGTCAGATGCCACCAGCAGAAGGTTGATTTTTTTTTTTTTGGCTGTTCAGTTTCTTTAGTTTCCACATCAGGGTGTTGCTCTTTTAAGACTTCTGAAAGCACGCGCCACACCTTGTCCCTCTCAGATTTTGGAAGGCACTTCAGATTCTTACATCTTGAGTCAAGTGCTGTAACTATCTTTAGAAATCTCACATTGGTACCTTTTTTGCGTTTTCTCAACTCTGCAGTGAAAGTGTTCTTAAAAACAAACAACGTGCACTGTGTCATCATCCGAGACTGCCATAACATGAAATATACAGCAGAATGCAGGTAAAACAGAGCAGGAGACATACAATTCTACCCCCAAAGAGTTCAGTCACCAATTTAGTTAACACATTTTTTTTAAATGAGCATCTTCAGCTTGGAAGCATGTCCTCTGGAATGGTGGCCGAAGCATGAAGGGGCATATGAATGTTTAACATGTCTGGCACATAAATACCTCGCAAGGCCAGCTACAAAAGTGCCGTGCAATTGTCTGTTCTCACTTTCTGGTGACATTGTAAATAAGAAGTGGGCAGCATTATTTTCTGCAAATGTAAACAAACTTGTTTGTCTTAGCAATTGGCTGCACAAAAAGGAGGACTGAGTAGACTTGCAGGCTCTAAAGTTTTACATTGTTTTGTTTTTGAGTGCAGTTATGTAACAAAAAAAAATCTACATTTGTAAGTTGTACTTTCACAACAAAGAGACTTCACATCAGTATTTGTATGAGGTGAACTGAAAAACACTATTATTTCTTTTATCATTTTTACAGTGCAAATATTTGTAATAAAAATATACAGTTTTATTTCAATTACAACACAGAAATACAATATATATGAAAATGTAGAAAAACATCCAAAATATTTAATACATTTCAATTGGTATTCTATTAACAGTAGGATTAAAACTGCGATTAATCGTAATTAAAAAAATTAATCACGATTAATTTTTTTGAGATAATTGCATGAGTTAACTGAGATTAATTGACAGCCCTAATTAAATAATCAAGTACTACATAAAAGCCGTATTCTACGCTTAATCTTGGGCATGGTGGGGAGGGAAGAATAGAGACCCCTAAAATGATAGCCCAGCCCACAGACTATAATTACAAACAGAATTCAGGCCTCTTCAAACAATAGGCTTGGCACCACTGCTTTAAACAGAACTACCAATTTCTTAATAGAAGGTTGAATTAAAGGTTTATATAAATTATACAGCAGATTGTCACTGTTTTATAATTATTGCTATAAATTACATACAAAATAATATGAATCTTTTGTTCAGTGTCTCTTTGAGAAATTACAGACCCATCTAAAGAAACTGTCACAGAACAGATGCAGTACAAACAAACCCCAATGTACCTCTTAATAGCTGATTTTAATTAAAATCCTCTTAGAAGCAGACAATCTTCTTAACACAGGCAAAAAGCTCTAGAGGTTTTATAAGATGTAAGTAGCTCACGATGGGAAAGCTTTTCTGTAGTATTAGCAAATATCTTAAATCATTTTCATGATTAGAATAAAGCATGTGTCTGCTTTATTGGCCCAAGCCATGGAAAGCAAATGTGGACAACAGGGAAAGGAAACTTTCAGAGTTTTGTTCAAAACCAATAAAGCATCTTATCTCTTGGTTGCAGCAGACTAACTTGGAAGTAGCACCTGCACCGAAAGCAACTCAGAGTAAGGGTGTCATGCAAACAGTTCAGAGGGGGCAAGTTTTGGCTGCTTGCTTCAGCTGTCTGGCTGCGGCTCTTATTTTTGTAATACGATAGTTTTGGCTACTCTTATTGTTTAAAACAGAACATAAAGAGACGGTGAGCTCTCTTAAAATGAAACCTGGGTCAAATGATGTTTCAGCATCATCAGTGAAGCATCAGATCATTTCAGTCACTTGCTTTTAAAACTGGCTCTGACACAGTGTTGGCTTCAGCATTCAGCAATCTCTCCGGGCTCAGGGGCCAGGTCTCTTCCTCCAAAGTTATGCTGGCTTCGAATGGAGGGAACGCACAGGAGCAAAGTCTGAAAAGAGGGCAGTTGTGGTGGTGGGAAATGGCAGAAACCTGCTCTCCACCAAGTAGCACAGCATTAATCGTGGGTGGCACTGCTATAACGAAGGCATGACCAAGGTGGCTGGGAACACACTGATTCAGTGCACCCCTCCACTGACAGCAGTCTCATGGACTCCCTGATGGATTTTAGAGTTGCCCAGACTGGCAAAAATTCTAAGGACAGTGATGGAGGAAACAGTACCATGCTCCAGCCCTGACTGGCTCAGAAAGAGGCATTTGGTACTTTCCTGCTCTAGGCAGAGTGAATCTGGCTCCAATATGTCCAAAAAAACCCACCCCAAACCCAACTGCCTGTCATGTGACCTCTGTGCAGAACTCTACAGCTTACATCAGAATGGGAAAAAGCCTACATAACCGCTAGGTCTCGTGTTTGTTTTTACTGGTGCAATGCTCATGAAACTAAGCAACTAACAGCTGTGAAACCAAGCACAGGAAGGGCAGGTATGTGCAGCATTCTCAATCCACTTCAGTCCCCACACTTCAGTCCACTTCAGTCCCCATATCCCCTACACTTCCAGTCTTCAACTGTTTTTAAGCAGAAACATCCTATTTGATAGATAATCAGCAGCTGGATATTAGAGACCTCTGTAAAAACCAGTTTAAATGGAATAGAAGGGGTAAAAGCTAAAGATACGTAGAAGATACATGGGGAATTAGAAGAAGAACATAGAAATTGCCATTCCAGACCAGACCAGCGGTCTGTCTAGTTCAGTATCCTGTTACGGACAGTGGACAGTTCCAGATGTTTCAGAAGGTGCAAGAAACACATTAGTGGACAGTTGTGGAATAAGCTACCCAGAGGAGAAATTAGTTACAGGCTGGCTTATGGCAGGATACATAAGAGTGTCACATTCATTCTAAAAAAGAATTGTATCCTGGCTAATGTAACTAGAGATGTTTGTATTAGCTGTATAAATGTCCAATCACTTTGAATCCTTGACAAGATTTTGACTTCACTCTTGTGGCAGTGAGTTCCACAGGTTGGCTATACATGGTGTAAAATGGTTATTTTCTTTTCTGTTTTAAATGCATTGCCTTTCAACTTCACTGAATGTACCCTTCACACCTCGAGTTATGAATCTGGGTATATTTACCTTCTCCTCATTATTTTGTATACTTCACTGTCATGTACACTCTTATTCATCCCCTCGCTAAACTAAGCACTCTCAATCTTTTCAATCACTCCTCATGCAGAACTTTCTCCTGACCGCTAATCCTTTTCACTGCCCATCTCTGGACCCCTTTCTTTTGAATACCTCTTTTTTGAGACCGGATGACCAGAACTGATAAGAGTATTCTAGGTGTGGGCACAGATAGTTTTGAGTAATGGCATTATAATATCGTCAGTATTATTTCCTCTCCCATTATCTATATAGCCTAACACTGTTTGTTTGGGATTTTTTGTTTGTTTGTTTTATTTTGACAGCTGCTACACTTTGAGCAGACCCTTTCACTGACCATTACACAATAATTCTCTCTTGAAAAATTTGTTAATTTAAAAATCAAGGTTAATAACTAAACTGCTTGATCAGTGGGGCTGGAGGAAAAATATGGGAGGAAGAAGTGTGTGTGTGGTATTTTATTTATTTTAATATTTAGGTGAGACAAAAGCATGTATTAAGGCTAACGGGAAGGAACAGATAATGAGATAGTGAAAAAACCCTGCACTTTATCCTATAAACTTTTAAAACTGTAACAGATCAGCAAATATTTAAACTAATCAACTGTCCCAAAAAAATTACGTGAAAACCACACAGATTTCCTAGGCAACATCCTGATAATAATTTAGTGCAACATAAATCTAGAGCAACTCAATCAAAACCAGTAGAATCACTCCACATTTCACCTGTGAAAGACAGATCTGGGTCCTCTTCTTCACATTTTTCTTAGGACAGAAAGAACAGACTGGCGCTGCATGAATTCAGAATAATATGACATGGATGGACTAGTTAAAATACCCAAAGTATTCCAGTCTTCCAGACAGACAGAATATAAAATCGGAGGAGTATATTTCTGAATGATTGTTTTTTTGAAAACCAAATAAAAAACCAAGCCAAAAACCTTACAGTTGGCCCTCTTGATCCTGGAATTCTGGGTTCACTCAAAAAACTGATGCTCCCTGACCCTTCCATGTCCTATAGTGAAAGAGGAAAGAATCATAAAATGTTATATTTTACTCTCACGTCCATTTTACATCAGGACTTTCACTCGAATCTTAAAAAGCAAAGACATTGAAGAAAAACCAAATATACTTTAAATTTGTCTCAAAACCATTTTTCTATCAGTTCACTGCTAAGTATTAGCTATATTCAAATGTGGGAACAGCACACTGATCCTTTGCGCCAATCAAGAAGCTCACAGAGTGATGGGTCCGTCACTTTAACAATCTTCCACATTATTTCACATTGAAAAAACAGGAGAATGGAGTGAAAGTAACTTTCCATTTTCAAGAGTACTTCGTAATACTTGAAATTCTCATGGAGGATTTGTGTTTTGCTATTTAACTATCTCTTAGCATTATGCTGATTTGTATAGTAGCACGTACTGTAATTACTTTTCAAAGCTAAATTGCTTACACATTTATATCTGTTCTGGCAAAGGAGGGTCTGGAAGCATTTTGCCACACAGCCCAATTATGATTCAAGAACTAAAGTTATTTCTTCCCCTCACAATTGAACGTTGGGCTCCTGCCTGCAATTATTGTGGATGCAAAAACTGACATGAGCATGAGTTGAGAGAACAGCTATGTCCCTACATGGGGAAAGGGCCTCTGAAGCAGAGGGCAGATCTCTATTACCAGGAAACGTGCATTTTCTTTATATATGTGTCAATTCTTTTACAACAGCGGAGACTGCAACACTCTTTCTCACCTATGCTCCACACCATCAGGGCAGAAAAGTAAGGCTGAATACTGCGGAGCCTTTTTTCCTTCTTTCCACAAACTGTAAGTCAAAGTGCATCAAATACCAAATGAAATATCTGTTGAGATTATGAGCTTTGAACTGTTTAGCTGTTTGCTCGCTTCCCAAGGTGAACGCACTTGTGTTGCATGTCCCTTTGCCTTGCCTCCACTGCGCTTTAATTGGTTTCCTTATGGCAATATTTTTCCATCAAAGACAGTGCCGATTTCCTGTTTTATATAACACACTGGCTACTTCACACTTATGACAGTCATTTTTCACACTCATGTGTTTTTAATAGGTTTACCAGGTACCTTCTGCAATATAGACTGTTGTTTCAGCAAGTACAAGGGCCAGCAAACCCTGTCTCTTTCTTTCCCCAGTGCAGCTCAGTTTTGGCACATAATTAATAACAGCTGCTATCAAGTGCTGAAAGCAGTGCTTTGCAGAAGAGACACGCTTAGGGCAATAACGAGATTGCCAACCAAATGCTAGCATTGCCCCAATGAAACTGACACACCAACTTGAGAACAGACCCAGCATTGTCTTCAGGTGGCAGAAGCAGGAATCAAAATGATCATGCAGGATCAGCAAGTCTATTCCTAGATGAGATTTCCGGCTAGACATGGGGAAAGGACAATCATCCCGATCTTCCTGGCTTATGATTAAACAAATATAATTCTGCTATTCCAGCTCAGAGCCAATGGCCAATTTATGTTGTTGGAACCAGCCTTTCCTACGCCTCTCTATGGTGCCAATGCAATGGGGCCCCGGTACTGATTATCTCCTGCAATTCTGGCAACTTCACACCACTTAGACTTAGGGGGAGCAAAATGGCAAATTTCGGCCCTAATTGGCCAGCTGCAAATTCCCTCTGCACAAGAGACCTCTCAGCTGGGCTTCTATGTCAACTATCCAGGGGCCATGTTGGTGATGGGACAGAGTACTCTCATGCTTCACCAGCTCTCAAGGGGTTGATGGTCCTCGTTCCTAGCTGGAGTTCCTAGTTACCTGGCATAAAACAGAGGCCCTCCTAGGGATATCTAGTGGCCAGATTCTGGTATCTTTATTCTGGTTTAGTAGCACTTAGTCCATCATAGTTCCATTAACTTCAACAGAATTGCTTGAGGAGTAAGGTATGAATAAGGGTATCAGAATTTGTCCTTAAATAAGCACTGGCAGTTCCATAACCTCCATATTTAGCATATTCAATGCATTTCCTAGAGTAAGTATAGGGAACTTTAAAGGAACAATGCAAACACTAAGGGAACCACATTTATATATCTCAGATCACACTGGCAAGTTCTAATGATCCCCACTCTATTCTGGATAAGATGTCTGCAAATTGTCAGCCAAACATTGTTTATTCTGTGCATAAAGTTAATCTTGGTTACTGGTTTGATGTATATTAAATCCTATGCAGAATAAAAAATTAGCTTGAAAGCCTTTCTTGAACTGAACAGCCAAACAGATGAAAAACAGAAAGAGAGAGAGGGTGACCCATACATGGGTATAGACGGAGGTTAAATGCTAACCTTTTAACCTTAGCAAAAATATGGATGTTTAAAACCCTATCACAGCCAGATCCTCTACCCCAAGTCTGCCAGAAAGGGAAAAGAGAATTTGTTTGGTTTTGTGAGAAAATGTTTCTATTGAGGATTACACTGCATGAGGTCACTACCAAATTTCTGCATTTTGTGTCTTTCAGGCTTACATAACTGACCTGTCTAAACCAAACTTTTGGCCTCTAAAATGACTGCATGTGAAAACTGGCATGTTAAAGCAGAACTTGAAGTTCAGGTTTAATGCACAACAGCAGCTGTCATCATGTGTTTAAGTCTACACTATAAATTGTTTACACACTAAAATAAACTACTACAGTGGTTGTGAAAATTGTGTGATAAGAGTTTTAGCTTATAGCACAACAATGCTGTTGTTAGCATTAAGATCACTGAATATTTGTATAACAGTAACTTAAAGAAAGCAATTAGCATTGACCAATAATTACAGCCAAATAGAGGGCTATGTCCCACTGAGATAAAAAACAGTGAACAACTTATCTGTAGATTGGGAGAAAATAAAGTAAACCCGAAGAGAAACTTTATGGACAGTATTCAACGTGATCACATTTATCTTAAAGATGGTTAGACAGGAAAAGCGTTAAGGAGCATGCTGTCCTTTCATTGAAGCCAATTACTTTGTATATACAATTAACCCTTTTAACAGAGCGTCACCTCAAATCCAAACCCATAGCCTGGGCCAGGTGGCCCCGGTGGTCCTGGTGGTCCTTGAGGCCCAGGCTTTCCAGGCTGTCCATTAGCACCTGCCTGGCCTTTTGGGCCTGGCGATCCAATATCTCCAGCATCTCCCTAAAGCAAAAGGGCAACATATGATTTTACTGAGCATTTATAACAAGTAGATGTGATTACAGGATTTGTTTGACTGAAAATTATGTTCACTGATTTAATTAGGTTGCAGAATAATAATCTTCTGGACTTCTTCCACTCATGTTTCTCAAAGCACTTTTCAAAATTATTGAATTCAGATATGCAGCATCCTTGTGATGTAGGCTTCACCTCATTTTATAAATGGGAAATGGAGGCAATGAGAGGTGAAGTCATTTGCCCCAACAAAGCAGGTCAGGAGCCAGGGCTGGGAATAGAACCCAGGTTCCCTGATTCTCAAGCCCTAGGCAAAAAAATACTGAAATATTAAATATTTTCATTTTGTTAACCTGCTTCATCCTGGCTTTCTTTCAACTGTTTTCAGGAAATTTTTGAGAGGCAGAATACAAATGTGTGACACACTATAGCTCAAGGATGTTGTTATGCTATACTTCAAAATAAACAAAACTTGACCCTTTTACCTTTGGGCCAACTGCACCAGGGAGACCTTGATCACCCTGTAAAATAAAACCAGTGCCAGTTAACTGAGCAGGATTAAATGATTTAGTCATAGAGAACACAGATATATGCTCTGCTTAATTCAGGTTTCAGTGAATACCTTTGTTGCTGAATTTATTGAGGTCATAATGCTGGTTTATAATAAGCATTAAAGTTGCTGGTTAAAAAAACAAACCTTAAGTTGAGCAGTTACATCTGTGAATGACTAGCACTTCCACCATGGTGTGCAGACAGGAAGTAATCTAGTATTTTGATTATTGCAGCAGGTTTCAGAGGTTTGGACCACACAGAATCAAATAGCAAGGGTTGAAATCCTTATCCCATTGAAGTCAATGGGAAAATTCTCATTGAATGCCATGGGAGCAGGATTTGATCCCAACCAAATTGTAGGTATGGCCGAGTAAAAGAATGTTAACATTGCTACAGATGTTTTTATGGTTCCACTGTGGTAATCTAGCAACCTGATTTTCTTATATACACATGATCTGTGACAAATCTCTGTTTGAAAGGGATATAGGAACCTTAATAAACAAGCCGAGTTCCTGTATTTGGTGTTCTCTGAATGGCACAGGTCAGACACTGCAAATGCCAGACTGCCTATGGACTCTACTACAATGGATTGACATCAGTCTGTTCTTCTGTCACCTCATTCAGATTTTACTGAAGCCTCTCTCACACTCTCCATCTCCTTTCCCTGTTGTTCTCTTCCTATTCAGTTTACAGAATGGACAGAAACCCAGAGTATGAAAACAGCTATTTTTTCCATTCACACTAACTGACTTAATAGCAATACATATAATTTCTGGCTAAATACTATACCCCCTAGACAAACAGACAATGGGAATTTTGACCATATGAGCACTCAACAGATAAAACCAATGATAAAACAACAGCAGACAAATAAATTATTTGTTAGAAAAAGGAACGACAGGAAGCATGTAAAACTACTCTCGACAGGTGGGAATGGATTTGGCAGACTTGATGGTGTTGCTATGCACTGATTTTTCTTTGAGTAACTGCAGCATGCAGAGTGCTTCATTTATAATTTAATTCTTATCACATACATACACACAGTGTGGAAAACAGGTTCCGAAAGACAAGACAACTGGCCTTATCCCTCTTTCTGAGGAACGTGCTCTGAATGAAAATGGCATTCTTCCAATTAGCCCTTCTCCCCTCCAGACTTTGACCCTAAAATCTGAGATTCAGGTTAATTTACTTTATTCTTCTCAGGACTCTCCCATAAGAACTGATCTTGCCCCACTGAAGTCAACGGGAACTTTGCCATTGACTACAAAGGACACAAGATCAAGCCCTGAGCTCCGGAACAAGGAACTTATTTTAACTCTCTCTGGTCCATGTTGGCTCGGTGTGGGGATCACTGGAATAGCCACGCAGAGGAGGCCTGAGCACCCCATGTGTACCACAGTATTGCCAACCCTCAGTATTCAAAACTCATGAATCAGCCTCAACAAAATCATGAGACTGGCTTAAATATCCTGAGATTTTTTTCAAGAAAATATTGGAGTTCTTTTACTTTGCCTTCTGTTTTTTGAGCCTTTAGGGTGCACTTAGGTCCCATTTTCCAGATTTTCTCTGTAACAATAAAGGCCAGAGACTTACTTGATTTTAATGAAAACAGAGATTCTCGTGCAATCACTTGACTCCAGGAGCACCAGCTTTAAGAAAACACCAAATACTGCAGGACTCATGATGTAGGTAACAATGGCACCATATAGATGGTTTACACCTGCCCTCACATAGGCCAGGGCAGAAGGTGAAGATGAGAATGGACTACAGAATCCACAATTAAGTAATTCCAGTGATCTAGTGCCCCTCAAAAATGCAGTGGAAGATCCGCAGCAGGGAGCTGTGCTGCAACTATAGGCCACTCTTGGCTGTGGGGGTGGATTTCACCTGCTCCAAGTACTTTACTTGCATAAACCCAATTATTACTCTGCCTTTCTATGGATGAATTACATGGAATTGTTGTACATTATCTACTGGATTACAGACAATTACATGGAATTGTTGTACATTATCTACCGGAAAAAAACAGGACTAGAAGAAGCAGGCCATTGTAAGGTTGTTCAAACACCGCTTTGAGATGTTTTAATAAGTATTAGGAGCTGGATTCAGTAAACTATTCATGGCTTCCTGCAGCTCAGAAGTGACAGTGACAAAGATGCAGAACTGGGCCCTTAGATTTTTAACTTACTTTTTCTCCTTTCTTTCCAGGAGGGCCAACCATTCCATCAAGTCCAGGATGTCCTTGGGGCCCCTGCCAATGATAGTAGATATAAGCACCAGCCCCAATCACAAAGAAAATATCCTGTCTAAATGAATTTATTTGAACTAATACAACTTAAAAAAAATAAACTCTAATATGCCTTAGTAACTTCTTGTTCTACTGATTTGTATTTCTGAGTTTTCATTTATGATGTGAGGGTCTTTGTGCAACTGAAGAGTGACACTAATACTTAGTGAGAAACAACTTTCATGTAAGGACTGATATTGCTTGCTATTACGGCTCTGATTCTAATTTTAAGCAAGATGTTTAAGTGTTTGAGGCATGCAGGATCTGGTCTTTTGTCCACTTGGAAATGTTGGCATTTCTACTTCATGGGCCAGATCCTGGACTCCAGCTCTTATCCCTTTGCACCATGGTGACAGTGCCAACGGGGTGGAGAGCCACCCTAATGGTGGTGATTCCCCTGACAGCAGGGAAGCGTTGGATGGCACAGATCTCGTAAAAAGCCCATTTACAGTTATTTTTTATACAGGAAATTGGACAGAAAAAACCCCATAAGCATCATTCCTGAAAAGACCGTGGCTGTGGCCACAGTGGAAGAGAATGGGACTGGAGTGTGCAACACTTTAGCCCTCTCCAGCTGGCGGAGTGACCATTCTAGCCAACATAATTTAGAGCTTCCCTTTTAGGCCCTTTTCCCTGTTCCCAACCCCTAGTCCTGCAAGGAGCTGTCTGACTGCTCCTACAGACAGGCCTAATAACATGTTAAATGAACCTAAAGGAGGTTCCTGGAGGAAAGAAGAAAGAGAAATGGGGAAGGAAATTTGGGGGGGCATTGTGAATGGGACTGAGACACAGAAAGAACTGTGAGGAGAGGAAAGGAGAAACAAGAGAGAACAGGAAAAAAAGGGGAAACTCAGCCACACAGTGCAAAGGAGAAAGAAGGGTCAGACATGGGCAAGCACAGAAGAGACAGCAGAATAAAGAATAGGAAAGGGGACAAGAGAAGAAGAATAAAAAAATAGAGAGGGAAAGAGGAAACAAGTTAAAAAAGAAACAGAGTCAAATAGAGAATGATGAAGGAAATCATTCAGGGAGGTGGCGGGGGAGAGGGCGGGGGGACCGACAGGTAAAGAATTAAAAGCTACACAGTGACAGACTGGAAGTCTGAGTCCCTTGTTCTGTGTTCAGGTCACTATGAGACCTTTCCCAGACTTGAAATTCAATTTTTTCCTCCATCTTCTAGGTCTTCACAAATATGTAACATATTATAGCCAGAATAGTGCCACCTACACCGAAGGTTATAAGTTTTGGAGTTGGGACTTGACATTTGGCAAGGGAGAGGGAGGTGTCCCGGCCTTTTGCCAGCCCCATTAAAGCGTCCTCAAATTTGGCTAAGTTATCAGTCTTTGAAATTGTTCATTATGCACCTGCTCAGAGAGACTGGTTAGGAGTCTGGTAGCTAAACTTCGCAGAGATTCTGCCTGTAGTGAGCGCGTTCAAGTCCAGGACTGCAGGAATTGAACAGGAATTTCCCTATAATTCCTCTTTAGGGCTGCTGCAGGCCACTGTAGCGCTAAGCAACAGAACTCAGGGCAGGGAGACTGTCTCTCTGGTGCTCGCAATCAGGGTGGCTCTGTCCCCTTCTAGTGATGGCAAGGCCACATGTAGAAACTGATGAGCCTGCTACACTCACTGCTGAGGAGCCACCCCGGGGGCAGTATTTCAAGCGGAAGCCTGCACAGGGAATTGAGATAGTGATCGAGCACAGAACATGGCAGGTGGTTGCCAAATGTAACACTGCACCATGGAGTGCGTGGTCAGCAACAAATGAATGAGGAACTGCACCCCAAATGTTTTTATATTTGTCTGGTGCTTTTTAGAATGCCCACTACTGGCCTCACATTTACCACCTTTCTCGCCTCACTTTCCATTTTTGCCTTCCAGACCCACTCTAGTGGATACGATATAAATTTTTCTCATTAACAAAATTGGAATGATTTTCATTGTGTTTTAGGTCTATTTTATATTGCTCAGTGAATATTTCGGCTGGGAGGGTTGGATTAGCATTAAAATTGCAATGAATTATTCATGATTATGATTATTACTCATTCAGTGTATAACGATCTGAAGTCTTATCATTATACGGCTGCACGTGTGCTTTATAGCTTTGGAGTAGCCTTGAGTATGCTGTTACCTTACATTTAAATTCTTCTGCATCACTTGTCTTTACAAAATTGCACACAAAAACTATTTTTTAAAAAAATGTAACCCTGTAAATGCTGACAGAAGATGCAAGGAGCTATTTCAACTTTATGTATATTTAACAAACAAAACTAAGTAATCAGATCAATAATAGATGCTATTTAAAGCGGTTAGTAAAAGCGATATTTCTAGTTACAAAAGGCAGTTTTTAATCCAAGCATTTTCAAGGCATGTTTCCAATAAGAGAGCTGTTAAATAACTAAGTCCTTGATTCAGCCAGGTACTTAAGCATGGGTTTAACTTTAAATAGATGAGCAGTCCCACTGAAATCAAGACTACTCACATATTTACGTTGCACATGTAGGGTTGCCTGACGTCCAGTTTTCAACCAGAACGCCCAGTCCAGTTGGCTCTGGCTGGCACTGCCAACCAGGCTGTAAAAACTCTGGTCAGCAGCACAGCGGGGAGCCCAGGGCTAAGGCAGGCTCCCTGCCTGCCATAGCTCCCCATGACTACCGGAAGCAGCCATCAGATCCCTGCAGCCACTAGACACGTGGGTGGCCAGGGAGGCTCTGTGCACTGCCCCTGCTCCAATGGCCAGCTCTATAGCTGCCATTGGCTGTGAACCACAACCAATGGGAGCTTCGGGGGTGGCACTTGCGGGTGGCACGTAGAGCCTCCCTGGCTGCCCGTCTGTCTAGAGGTTGCAGGAACCTGGCGGCCGCTTCCAAGGAGCCATGGTAAGTGCCGCTGGGATCCCACACCCTAACCCTCTCCCAGTGTCCCAGCCGGAAGTCGCCTCTTTCACCCAAATTCCCTCCCAAAGCCCACACCTGCCCCCAACATCTCAACCTTCTGCCCCAGTCCCCTTTTGCACCCCAAACCACTCATCCCTGGCCCCAATCCAGAACTCACAACCAACAGTTGGAGAATACTTCAACCTCCCTGAACACTCAATTACAGACCTAAAAGTTGCAATTCTTCAACAAAAAAATTTTCAAAAACAGACTCCAACGAGAAACTGCAGAACTGGAATTAATTTGCAAACTGGACACCATTAAATTAGGTTTGAATAAAGACTGGAGTGGATGGGTCATTACAAAAACTGAAACTATTTCCCCATGCTAATTTTCTTCCCTATTGTTACTCACACCTTGTCAATCATTTGAAATGGGCCATCCTGATTATCACTATAAAAGTTTTTTTTTCTCCTGATGATAATAGTCCACCTTAATTGATTTGTCTCATTAGAGTTAGTATGGCAACCCCTATCATTTCATGCTCTCTGTATCTATCTAATCTGTCTTCCTACTATGTTTTCCACTCCATGCATCTGATGAAGTGGGTTTTAGCCCACAAAAGCTTATATATAAAGTGGGTTTTAACCCACGAAAGCCCAAATAAATCTGTTAATCTCTAAGGTGCCACAAGTACTCCTTGTTCTTACTGTTTATTGTGGCATCTGTGTGTGGGGGCGGGGTTGTGCTGTATAGTAACAGGCAGTTTAATATTAAAGCTCATGAAATCCAACATCATGCCAAAGGTAAAAAGTTCACTTCTGAAGACAAAATATGCATCTAAAGAATATATATTCCTTCATTTTCTTTTAATTTCCCAGAGTGAATTTCTAACATTTTTCTGTAAGTTTTGGTTATGTTCATTTCCAACCCATATCTTTGTATTTACTTTATATTCTTTAAATGTACAACAGCAACACTCAAGACATTGAAAATCAATCTGAACACACAAAAAGCACCGCAAAGTGCTTTCTAAGGCAAAACTTGCTACAGTCGTATACAAATGCAGCAAATAATAGACTACGGCAACAGATTGTCTTGCAAGATTTGTCAATACAATTCCTCAATCTTGCAGAAATATTCATCAGGAAGTCTGACCTGTTTTGGATGTGGTGTTAGACAATATTTTGTTCAGAATATCACAGCTACGTGACTTGTGAGCAGCACTGCAAGGAGGATTATAATGTTTATTATTGTAATTATCCTGATTCCTGTCTACAGCTTCAGAGAGCTCTGACTAAAGCAGAACCAATGTGGTTCTGGTGCAGGGGTAGTGAAGAGGATTGGGAAGGAACCAAACCTAATGAGCACAACTTTGTGCTAGACTCAAGTGGCAACTTCTCACAAATTACGTCAAAGCTATGGCAGAAGCCCAGCTCACTGGAAATAGTTGGGGGAGGGGAACCTAGTTATGTAGAATCCTCTGATGATACTGGAACAGCTGCCATAGTTGTGAGTTGACTCAGAGAGAGGCCACTTGAAATGGAATTTAACAAGAGGATCTAGCACACAAGACATTGCAGAGTGTGTGGTGACTTCTGGTCTCAACAATGTCTTATCTGAAAAAACTTTCATTGATTTCAATCGCTTTGGATGAGGCCCAAAGTATGTACTTAAAACTATCCTTCCTCACACAAGCATGCACTGAAATGCTTTGCTGAATTTGACTTTACCACTGAATCAGTATCTGACTATGTGTACACTAAAAATTACTTCAGTATAACTTACGTGGCTCAGGGGTATGAATATGCCACCCCTGCAAGCAACATTCAAGTGAGTTTGTAGAACCTAGACTGAGAATTTCTTTCATGTCTTAAGTAACCACCTTTGATCTCTACACTTGATATTATAATCACTTAAAATCTCTCTTTCCAGAGTTAATAAATCTGTGTTATTTTCCCCTAAAACAGTGTGTTTTGGTTGAAGTGCTTGAGAAATCTCAGCTCAGGTTACAAAGGCTAGAGTGTGTCCTCTCCACACTGAGGGAGAGGCAGACTAGACAGTGAATTTACACTGGCCAGGCTTCTGACCAGTGCAATAGGGTACAGTTTTGGAGTGCAAGACTGGGAAGCTGGGGGGGCATTGGCAGGAGCCTCTCTATTGATTTTTCTTGAGTGGCTGGGAGATCATTCATGTGTAACACAGTTAGGTGTGCTCCTCCCTGTGGACGGCTGTGTAAGTGCAGTATCTGCGAGAGGACTGCAGCTTGCCATCAGTGTCAGTGTGAGAGGCAGCCCAGGTTGGTGGGACAGAGGGCTCAGCAGTCCCACAGTCCAGGTCACACCTCAGAGGCAAACTGGGGATGAGGGGGAGTGTGATGGAGCAGGGCTGAAGGAGATTGGGGCATATGGGGGCACAGTCACAGCATGCAGTACTGGAAGGCTGATGTAATTTACAGGCCCCAGGGCTGTTTTAAATTAAATGAGGGCCTCTCCAGCCCCTGGAGCAGGTGAGGAATGGGAAGAGACCAAGAGGCTTAAAGGCACCCTAGTCCCAATGCTGTGCTTTCTAAAGTCTCCATGAGGCTGAAATCATTGGGACTCCAGGCTGATTTAAGAATCTGCCCATGTGGATCTTCCAGGGTCAGAACCTAGTTCTGCAAATATTGCTCAAAGCAAAATGTTGGCAAGCACATAACATAATATTGTTGCTATGGGCAACTATGTAAAGCATTTTAAAACTCATTGACAAATGCTACAAACCAATCTGTAAGATAACAGAGGAAAGGGCAAGATTTACACATTATTTTGTTTACCAAATACTTAGAATTTTCTTTAAAATGGAAGTCAATTACATCTTGATTGCAACTATTAATTGTGGTAATTAATCAAACATAACAACATAAGAACAGCCATACTGGGTCAGACCAAGGGTCCATCTAGCCCAGTATCCTGTCTTCCAATAGTGGCCAATGCCAGGTGCTTCAGAGGGAATGAGCAGAACAAGTAATCACCATGTGATCCATCCCCTGTCGCTGATTCCCAGTTTCTGGCAAACAGGCTAGGGACACCAACATTATTCTCAAGGTTCCACTGTGTATGTAAACAAGGCTGTTTCTGAAGCATGTTGATAAAACAGCATGGAGGGGAAATACTGCCTTGTAAGCCCACATTTGTGGGACCACCTTATTTGACCTTAGTAAAATATCTTATTGCCATGCCAGAACCACTAATTTCCTCATCATAGACCTATAAATTGTAAAATCAAAGGACATTTCAATGCAGAAATAAAAGTTACATAAAACATAGTAAACACCACTTTTAAAATATAGATTTTAGCAAACTCTCTGGGTCTGGCTACACAAGGACACTGAGGAAAATTAATTCAAATAGGGGTTAATTAAAAGTCAGTTAGTTAAACTGCCTAAAAGAGGCCTTAATTCGGCTACAGTGAATTAAGATAAATCAAATTAAGGTCATTTAAATTCTGAATTAGAGTATCCACACAGGAGTTTAATGCAATTTAACTAATCCTCTTCTAATTCACATCTTCAGTTAATTCAGATTAACTCTTCTGAATGTCCCCATGTAGACAAGCCATGTGCTGTTTAGCAATAGAATAATTCATGTTTAAGTAAACCTACTGTGCTCTACTTATCACAGATTTGCGTTAGACAAATCAATATACACACTTTTTATCTTTGGAGCAGAATGAATAGCTTTTGGAAAGTTCTGTCACAAAAGTGCTCTACGGCAGATGGTGATGTAAGGATCTTCATATTGTAATATTCAGCTGAAAAATAGGCTTATTCCTCATATTATGAGCTGGGTGAAATCTAGTTATGAGATGAGTTAAAACCCCAATGAGACCGATAATTGAAAGGTGAGTTCACACCTAATGTAACTTTAAGCACAAACCTCACCTAAGACAGAGAGGCACATGTGGGTAGATAGATCACACAAAAACTGACAACAAACAAGAACAGAGAAAGAGGGAGAGGCAAGAAAGCCACACAAGAGTCTATAAGCATTGTGTGACCCTGGACAAAGCTAGAGAACATGCTTTGGGGTCTGGTGTTGGCTGCCATAGACCACAAATTTTTCCATGAAATGGTGGAGACCAGGCAGGCTATAGCTAGCTTAGAACTCATTAAGAGAGATGAGCTGCAGCAAGGACACATGGAGCTCAACATTCAATTCCAGAAGGAAAGGTCACAGATCACAGTGGAAGGGCAGCCACAGCACTTGGGTAAAACCAGACATTTCCAACAGTTTTCTACCATCTTTGTAACTCACAGAGGCCTAGAGAGGGAAGAGGTCGGGTTGTCCCAACTCAAGTAATGCAAAAGCCCACTTATCTTTGAGGGAACAGACTTTCTGGGAGGCTTATTTGGATCAATTCAACATTATAGTTCAAATAAGTGGCTAGAAAGAGGAACAGAAAGGGGTTACTAGCAGGCAACTTGGCTGGCCCAGCTCTGATGGTGCTGCAGAACTTACCCCAAGAAAAGAGACTGAGTTATCTAGACCTGGTACAAGCCCTTGACATGTGCTTTGGACCTAGCCATCAATCTAAGCAGGCCAGGGCATGGAGATGGAAAGAAGAGACCCATCTGAACTGAACTGAGGACCTGCAGAGGCTTATGTTTCTGGCATACCCAGACACCACTAAGACCTTCCTGGATAGACTGGTTATGGCCCAATTTATAGATGATCAGCTTGACTTGGACTTCCAGATCAAAACCAGTGAAAGGAGGCCAAAGACACTTAAGAGACTATGGAATTTGCCACGGAACATGAATTTTTCCTTGCAGCAGTACATCAGAAGAGGAAGCAGCTGCTAGTGAGGAAGATGAAAGTGAGCTGCCATGAGCCCATAATTACGACTCTGTGTTTAAAAAGGGGAGCTGGCTTGTGACCATATTGAATTATTTAAAAAACTTAAATTTGATTTGTAAAACAAGGGAAATTGGCAATAATGCCAAAATTAAAAGAGCTCAGTTAAATAAAATTGACCACTAAAAGGACTGTTATAAATTTAAGGCAGGCCAAGACAGACTGTCTGAGGTATATAGTGAAAGCCTCTTTCCCAGTTTGGGAAATGTGTGATCACCAAATTGAAGGAGCAAAGCTTGGTGAAGGCACAAGGATCAGTCCCACAGTTTTTGTTTAGATCTGGGCAGTTAAACAATAATGGGAGTTGACTTATTGACTTTCTAATAGGATTGGGCTGAATATAAGGATAGTTGACACAGGCTAAAAAACATAATGGTTGTTAGGCCAGACATGCTCAAAAAGGCTAAGAGACTAGGGGATCCAAAACTGAGCCACCTACTTGGTGTCAAATGGAGACAGTGACAGGGCAAGGGGCACATGGCCCAAAACTGGGAAAACTGCATCTGAAGAATCATAGGGTTAGAAGCAACCACAAAGGTCACAGAATATCAGGGCTGGAAGGGACCTCAGGAGATCATCTAGTCCAACTCCCTGCTCACAGCAGGACCAACCCCCAATTAAATCATCCAACAGATTTTTGCCCCATGTTCCTAAATAGCCCCCTCAAGAATTGAACTCACAACCCTGGGTTTAGCAGGCCACTGAGCTATCCCTCCCCGACTAGCAAGAGAGTTGTTCTCCTGATCCAACAAAGATACAGGATGTACTGCATTGGTCCCACAACTGGGGAAAACAACCCAATGAACAGCCATCTTGCCAGTAACAAAAAGTGAAGAGACACCACAGACCATCGGGAAGGCAGAACTGAGCTAACCCTTGGGCCTCACCCATAATTCTGGTTAAGAAAAAGGATGGTGATACCAGATTCTGTGTAGACTATAGAACATTAAATGAAGTCACTTTAAAAGATTCTTATCCATTACCACAAATATATGACACCATGGGTGCTATAGCAGATTTAACATGGTTTTCCACACTAGACCTCAGAAGTGGGTATTCACAAGTAGAAAAGGGTCCAAGAGACCAGGGAAGAAAGAGTGCTGTCACAGCAGGACATGGCTTGTGCAATTTAAAGTGATGGGCTTTGGTTTGTGCAATGTCCCCAGCCATATTAGAGAGGCTAATGGTAAGGGTAGTACACACAGAATTCCCCTCTCCCCCTCTCTTGTACCTAGATGATATTCTGGTGCATGCTAAAGCATTAGATCCAGACCCAAAACATTTACAAATGGTCAGTGATAAACTGAAGGCAGCAAACTTGAAACTGAATCCAAAGAAATCTGAGTTGTTTCAAAAAGAGGTTACCTGCCTTGGGCTCACAATTAGCGAAAAGGACATTTCCACTGCCAAAAAGAAAATGGAGGCTGTACAGAGCTGGCCCACTCCTTAGACTCTCACATATGCACAGAGATTTATAGTACTCAGAAGTTTTGTTTGTGGGTTTGCACAGGTTGTGTGAAAGGGAAATCACTTCAGTGGTTAGAGTGTGATGTAGCATTTTCAGAGTTAAAAAAAGCTCTGGTGACTGCTCCAGTTTTGGCCTAACTTTGTTTCAAAATTGTTTGTTTTCATATTGGTCACAGATGCTAGCGCTTATGGTCTGGTGACAGTACTGACACAGGAACACAAGGGACTTGAGAGGCTGGTTGCTTATTACAGCAAAAGTCTCAGTTCTTCTCAGAGGATTTATTGCACCACCTGAAAGGAACTTGTAGCAGTGGTTAAATCTGTAGAACATTTTCACTGGTATTTGTATGGGAGGAAGTTTGTGGACAGGACAGACCATGCTCCCCTGCAATGGTTCTTTAGCTTCAAGAGTCCTGAGGGACAATTTGCCAGGTTGGCGAAACTGCAGTGCTGTGATTTCGCAATCACACATAAGCTTAGCCATAAGCATGGTAATGCTGATACTTTGCTTTGGGGATGGGGTTGAATCATGCTGGGCACACACCCGTGCTCACGGCTCTGTGGTGGAGCCACCAGTTGATATCCCCAGCAGGCCGCAGAACGAGGGTACAATACAAGCTGCCTCACTAGGGTTCCCCACCCTCCACAGCTGGTAATAGATCCTGACACTTTGTATCTGGGTGGGACGCGAGGGTGGGGAAATGAAGCACGTGGAGCACAAATATGTACAGCTGGTCTCTCGGCGCAGTTTGGAAACAAACGGTTTGCAGAGCAGCCAGCTTGGGATATGAGGAGGAGAGGGCCAGGAGGGCTCACAGGACAGGGGCCCGATGGAAAGTTCCGGAGCAGCTGAGGTGGGCAGGGAATACCCTCTTGCAGGACCCACTTGAGGAAGATCCCAGAAGAAGGCAGTAAGGCGGCCTCAATCTCCTGAAATATGTGCTGAGGGGTCCAAAGGGCAGAAAGCCCCATGCACCTACCTAGCACCAGGGGATTCACCAGTCCCCCTGGTCGTAATCGAGGCGGTCTCTGATCCTGGTGGCTTCTGCCAGGATCAACCTCTGGCACACCAAGGGGGACTCTGCCACGTGCACACAGATCTGAAGATTGTGCAACAGGGGCTACGTGAGGAGATCTACCCCCTCAGTGGCTGCCACAGACCTGGTCGCTGAAACTCTGTACAGTACTAATTCAAATCAATGAAGTGGTTCACAGGATACAGCTGAGTCTCAGGACTAAACCCTCCGTTATCCATAAGAGCCATGTAAGATGGTATCAGGGGGACAGAATTTCAGCTTGACTGCCCCTTGATTCTGGGACTGTAGCTGTGGAAGGAGAGGCTGGAAGAGTTATTACAGAGGTGGGACCCCCATTCATACAAAACAGGCAGGGTTTGCCTCAGCCAGCAAATTCCACAGAAACAATAGGCATTTCTCAGGGTAGGGGCTGACGGAAAAGAAGCCCAAGGAGAGAAAAGCCCCAAAGAGATTTGGGTGGGAATAAAATTCTCTCATGTTGATGATGTGAAACT
Source organism: Dermatemys mawii (assembly GCA_007922305.1). Lineage (NCBI taxonomy): Eukaryota > Metazoa > Chordata > Testudines > Dermatemydidae > Dermatemys > Dermatemys mawii. The sequence continues at coordinate 2,044,128 of ML677371.1, read as the reverse complement.
ATCCAGACAAAAAGACACTGTACATATGTAAATAGCTAACCATTTATCATTTGCTGAATTATTTCTTTTCTCTGTTTTGTTTTGGTAGGGGCTGTTAGGAGTCTTCATTTTAGACCTCTTCAGGATGAGTGAAGCTGAGGTGGTGGTGGGGGGAGTGTTATTATGAGATGGGTGAAATTTAGTTATGGGTTGAGTTAAAGCCCCATTGAAATAGATAGGTGTGAAGTCACCCTTCAGTTAACATAGCTATAAGCCTAAGCCCACAACTAAAGCAGAGTTGTGTGTGCGCGTACGTATAAGAGAGAGAGTGACACAGAAACAGAGACAGAACACACCCACTCAGGAGCCTTTGGCTGATTACTGTTTTGGGTAAATATGTGGGAAGAGAGATCACACAGGAACTGAGACCAGACAAGAAGAGAGAAAAAGGGATTGGCAATAAAGCCAAGCAGGATATTGTAAGCCCTGGCTGATCCTGGACAAAGCTAGAGAAACTTTTTGGGTTTGGTATTGGCTAATAAGGCTTGGGACTGTAAGCTAGAAAGCTGCTCTTTTTGTTCTTGGTTCTTTCTACGTTCATAGACACAGGACTAGGTAGATTTCTTGTAAAAAAAAAAAACAAGACGACATCAAAGAAAATAGCAGAGTCCATCTATTTCTGCTTCCAACTGGAACACCCCAGTGCCCCAAACTTTGCCAGCCACTCAGGCTGAAAAGCAGCAACACTCAGTTGTGTTCTGGTTTGCAACAAAGAGAAGTTCTCAATCAACCATTCGTGCTTTATGTTCTCTCTAGGCATTAAAATCTTGCAGAGCTTTACAAGTATCTGTTACTTTTCTCCATCGTCTGCCATCTCTTCCTGAATTCTGAGCATCTGACCACTCGGTCCTAAAGGCTTCTCTTAACTGCTTTAACTGCAGATGTGTGATGCAGTAAGGTTTGGCTTTATAACACAAATTTCCCCTGGAAAAAAATCTCTCTGTTACTGCTACATTCTCTTTGCAAACACTAATGCAATAGGAAGTTGTGTTTCCCTTCAGTAGCCAACTAATCTATTACCAGCCATATCTCCTCAAGAGAGCCTGTTGCCTACCTGGCTTACACTGAATAGAGTGCGGGTTTTTTTGTTTGTTCTTTATGTTTTGAATTATCTTAATTTCATTTTCAGCCTTTGTTTTTTTACCATTTCCATTGTCTTGTATATTATTCAGGTTTGTCCTTAACCACCTTGGTTAAGTTGGAAGCAGCAGCTGCCGTATATGGATATTGGCTATTTGGAACAACTAATGTGAGAAAGGGTTTACAGGATTGAAATCCTAGGTTTCATAAAATTTCAGGTCTGATCGAGATTACTTGACTCAAACAGACAGTTCTTTGAACTGTCCTTCCTACCTTCTGAAACTTGGAAGCTTTTTTTGATAAGGAGACAAGAATACACTAAATGACTTTGGGGGACCCCATTTTGTTCATTTTAGCACTTTTCTTCCCTCCTATAGAAAACACATATTTATCTTATGTCATTTAAGGCAGATGTATTATTGCCCTCTATTTGGTTGCCTTTTGATACTATTTAAAAGGATTCATTTAAAACTGTAGTTATTTATTTAGTTTAACTCAGAGTGGGATGATCCTCTTATTGTGGCACTTGCCATTTACACGAAGTACAATAAATGTTTGCTCCCAAACAGCTTGTTTTTCCTATTTTAGTTTAAACAAGTAATACAATCAGTTGACACTATTCTAATCATCCCTCTCATTTATTCACAGGTGGTAGAATGAAGTGTCCACAGGAGCTGGATTGGACACTGTCCTTCTGCTCTACTCTGAAAAGTGGTTACATTCAGTAACCACTTTCTTGCATGACGTAATCAGAATCATGTCTGCTGACTCTAGGCACTATGGACGGGTCTACACTCCTGCAATAAATTGATCCCCAAGCACTCTCCCGTCGACTCCTATTCTCCACCGTGGCAAGAGGTGCAGGCAGTGTCGACGGGGGAGCAACAGCAGTCGACTCGCCGCCGTGGTAAATTGATCTAAGTTTGTCAATTTCAGCTACGCTATTCTCACTATTCTTGCGTATCTTAGATCGATCCCGCCCCCCCACAGTGTAGACCAGGGCTACGTTTTTATACATTTAGCCCTGAAAAACCAACACAAAGGAGAGGGGTTGTTTGTTTGTTTTTTTAATACAAAGTGCCAATTACACCTGCGCAAATCCACTGAAAGCATTGAGGTCACAGAAAATAACTTGAAGATAGTGGGATTTTGGCCTCAGAACTTCTGTTGCCAGTGGTGATGTGTGAAAAGGAAAGAACTCACTTTGACCTTCAGATTCCAGACTAAGTCTTTCTTGTTAACTGAGCATATTTAACATGTATCGCCATACAATAAATATACAACCCCATGACGCCACTTCTATTGTCATCTTTCAAAGTAGGACTGCACTTCAAGTGTTCCTTAGGACTAAAGGGTATATTTTTATCTCTGGGCGAGCTACAATGAAAAGAGAAAACCCAAAGAGATGAAAGTCTAAGGGAAAGTTTAAGTTATGAATGCCCTTTGAATTATGTAACTGCTTCCCAGCTTTATTTTCGTCAAAATGTCAGGGAAAAACAGAGTGACTCATTAAACTTTAGTAAAATAATCCTTCATCCTTCTTCAGCCTGGTCCACATTCACCTGTATTCTTTACACTGCTCTGGAACGAAGCAATAGAGCTAGTTGTTCCAGAGCACAGGACCCTTTGGCTTTTTTGCCTTTCATAAGAAACTGGCACAAAATTGCAAATTCCATCAAATCCTGGGCTCATTTAGTAGTACCCACCCTAAAATACCAACAACAGTCAGCATTCTAAGGGTATGTCTTCACTTTGCTTTAACATGGCTGTGTAGTCACAGCACCAGTGCTGGAAGAGAGCTCTCCCAGTGCTGTAAAAAAACCCACCCCCATGAGGGGAGTAGCTCCCAGCGGCTCCTGGCACTGGTGCACTGTCTACACTACCACTTTACAACGCTGAAACTTGCAGCGCTCAGGAGGGTGTTTTTTCACACCCCTGGCGAGAATGTTTGAGCACTGTAAAGTGGCAGTGTAGACAAGGTGTAAGAAACGTACAAGTTGTCTGTGTAGGAAATTATAGCTGAGGTATAGCACTAATGTCTACGCAAGAGCGATACTCACTGGAGGGCCTGGCTCACCAGAAGCTCCATCTTTCCCATCTTTTCCTGGTGATCCAGGAGATCCTGCATTTGAATCAGGTTTTCCTGGTGCTCCGGGTAATCCTGGGGGGCCTCGTGGCCCAGGGAGACCCTTGAGAAATCAGAAATACTGTTAGAAAACATTGTTGTTTGTTTTCATCCCCGTCCTGGTCAGGTCCATGTAGCATTCTTAAAGAGGACCAGCATTCTTAAATAGAATTCATAAAACTCTATGCCACTGAACTTGGGCAACCACTTCCCTTGATTACCCTCTATTTGACACTGGTGAGGCCTCATCTGGAGTACTGTGTCCAGTTTTGGGGCCCACACTACAAGAGGGATGTGGAAAAATGGGAAAGAGTCCAGCAGAGGGCAACAAAAATGATTAGGGGCCTGGAGCACATGACTTATGAGGAGAGGCTGAGGAAACTGGGATTGTTTAGTCTACAGAAGAGAAGACTAAGGGGGGATTTGATAGCTGCTTTCAACTACCCGAAAGGGGGTTCTAAAGAGGATGGATCTAGACTGTTCTCAGTGGTACCAGATGACAGAAAAAGGAGGAATGGTCTCAAGTTGCAGAGTGGGAGGTTTAGGTTGGATATTAGGAAAAACTCTCTCACTAGGAGGGTGGTGAAGCACTGGAATGGGTTACCTAGGCAGGTGGTAGAATCTCCTTCCTTAGAGGTTTTTAAGGTCAGGCTTGACAAAGCCCTGGCTGGGATGATTTAGCTGTGGCTGGTCCTGCTTTAAGCAGGGGCTTGGACTAGGTGACCTCCTGAGGTCCCTGTAAACCCTGATAGTCTATAATTCTGTGATTCCTTTCTTTTCATTATGGGCCAATCCTGCTCCTGTTGATCCCTCTCTCTCCCTGAGCAGAATCACAGAAGGTCATTCTTCCCTTGCTCTGGGAGGTATGTCTCCACCATAACCTTTAATCTGCAACAATGGTAGATAGTTAAAAATGAAAATCTGCTGTGTTTACTTAGTGTAAGACACACAGGGATACTCCAGTGATAAACATGGTCTTCATATCTAAGCAATTAGGTTAGATGGAAGCCAAGGGGACTTCTGCTATTAATTTCAGTGAGAGCAGGATTACTGCTACTAGTTGTATTACCATAGCACCAAGGAGCCCTAGTCATGGACAAACAGACTAGGCACTGTACAAACACAACAAACAGGTGATTCCTGCCCCAAAGACCTGGTCCTGAGAGCGCAATGACATTAAACCGCATAAAATGAACAATCATAGAATCATAGAATATCAGTGTTGGAAGAGACCTCAGGAGGTCATCTAGTCCAGCCCCCTGCTTAAACTAACCACAACTAAACCATTGGCTGGGGACGAGGAACCACGGCCAATGGGAGTTTTGGGGGAGATACCTAGAGGAGAAGCAAAGGGAGCGTGCGGAGCCCCATATCGCCTCAGGGAACACAGGAATTTGGTGCTGGCCGCTTCCTGGAGCAGCGCAACGTGGCATGGGGTCAGGGCAGGCACGGAGCCTGCCCTAGCCCCGGTGCGTACCCGCTACCACCCCAGAGCCACTTTAGGTAAGCAGCACAAGGCCGGAGCCCATACCCCAAACCCCTCCTGCATGCCAACCCCCTGCTGCACCCCTTCTGCAACCCAACCCCTTGCCCTGAGCCTCCACCACACCCTGCACCCTAACCAGCTGCTGCACCCTGCACTCCAACCCCTTGCCACACCCTGAATCCCTCCCTGCACCCCAATCCCCTTCCCTGAGCTTCATCATACACCCTGCACCCCCCTGCCCCAATCCTTGCCCTGAGCCCCTTCCTACACGACTGCACCCATCTCCCGTACCCCAACCCCCTGCTCTATATCAAGAAAAAAAGTTTGCCCACCCCTGCTCTATATCAAGCCCATAATCTTTGTTTGAGCTACAGCATATCTTTTTAGAAAGATCTCCTGTTTTGATTTAATAAAAAGTACAGCACTAATCCTGTCCTTTGCAAGATTTTGGAAACAGGCAGAAGATAGATGATGTTCAAGGCTGGTGGATGGAATTAATGTGAATTAAGAGCTCCATAGAGCTGTATACCGTATGAATGGAATAGGTGCCCAAAGCTGAAGCAAGCAATGAACAATACCATCCTCCTGTCTTCACTGGCTTCTAATCATCTCAGAATCTGATTTTAAAAGGGACTTTTCTTTAAAACAAAGAAAACCTCTCCATGATTTCTTCATTCTATTTCTCCCATCTCATTCTCCCAGCTTTTTCCTCCCACAATCCAAGCCTCCTCTGTTCCTTCCCCCAATGCTCCAAAATTATGGGAGAGGGCTAGCGGCAGCTGAATTTTTACTTGTGCTGCCCCATTTTCCTGCATTTCTCTTTTGTCTCTAACCAAGCTTCCAATTCACTTTCTCTTTTAAAATCTGACACTTTGGATCAAAGCTTACAGGGCTCTTTGTGATGTTTTGTATTAAGGATGCAATATAAACAAAAAACGTGTTTTGCACTGTGTAACCACAGTCATTGATTCATAATTATTCAAATGTTATAATCATTTAAAACACAGATAAAAGATAACGCTATTTACTGCACAAAAAGAGCAACAAACATTAGTGCACACTTACTCTTAACACCTCATTGTCTCTGTCAAGGTCACCAGACCCAGATCCTTCGGGTTCCAGTCTACTCTGGAATCAAGAGAATTCATTTTAAAATGTTGTTTCTAATGAAGAGATGGAAGACTGATGTGTAAAAATACCATTTGTGCTTCATTGATAATCTCATGGCTGGCTTCTCAGTAGCAGAAAGCTGCCTATGGAATAAAATATATTCTTAAGCTCTCATTGATATTTTGTGTATCTAACTGCACCAACAGTATTTGAATCAGGTGCTTTGGAGGCATTTCATACCACTTAACTGTATTAGTTATTCTGTTCTGTATTCACCTACAAATACTTTTCTATTCTATTGACAAGAATACCCATAAGTTTCACCCTTATGTAAGATCATTGGAAATAAGATGGAATAAATATTTACATTTAGCTTTAAATTTCTAAATATACTTGTCACACTTGGGTATCCCCCAAAATACATATATAGCTACTAACTTCCTGCAAAGGTCCTGTGATTCATAAGGCATAGGATAGAGATTCTACTATGGGGATCTGCAGATGTATTTTTGTAAAGAGAAATTAAATGCATTAAATTATATTCATTGCTATTAATTAAAACAATCTATTTGGAAACTGAGTCATGTTATGATTGGTGAAATGCTGTTTAGTTCTGATTTGTGCATTTTTGGCGGTAAATACGAGAGTCCAAACTCTTTCAGCTTTCCTCCAGGCCATTGATGCCAAAAGCTCTACTGAAGATTATGCTCAGATTTCCATACCCCCATATTTTTAAAGATCAAAATTTCTGAAAGAATCTTATTTCCTCCCCTCCACCCCCAAGAGAAGTTTTCCATGCGTGGTTTCATGAAGATGAAGTTTTAGAGTGATTCAAAAGAAATCTAGTCATCAATTTTTTGAATTCCCGGAGAGAGGCTGATGCATAAGAAACCTGGAAAAACTGAAGCTTCCTTGCTACTTGTACAAACATTAAACACAAATAGGAGTTATTAGCAATTGAAATATAAGTTTCACACATGTAAATAATTTCCACTACATTTAACATTATGGCGACTATGGAATAATGTCTATTCATCGTACTGAAGTTAGATACATAGGTGTTTTTTCACTGCTCGTTCACTCTGGAGTTCTATAGCTGTGTCAGTTTTTGACTATGGCTATGTCTACACTACAGCTTATGTTGGCATAACTTATGTCATTCACAGGGGTGGTTTATTTACACCCCTGAGTGACATAAGTTACACAGACATGAGCACCAGTGTGCACAGTGCTATGTCAGCAGGAGAGCTTTTCCAACCAACAGAGCTTCTGCTGCTTGTGGAGGTGGTTTTATTTTGCCAACAAGAGAGTTTTCTCCCAACAGCAGAGAGTTCTTTTGCCAGTCGTGCTGCAGCTGCACCACTGAGCACCATATGTGTAGACAAACCCTATGTGTGATGAATCTGTAAAGCAGGGGACTACAAATCTTATCAGCTCCCTCCCCACTGTACTTCTCCTTCCCCAGCAGGTAAGAGGAAAGGTAATGACTAGGCATTGTTTGGAACTGAAAGCAGTAGCTGGCCACATGGCTAGTTAGGAGCTGCAAAGAAACTGGATGTAGAGGCCACATGGCAAGTCAGGAGTTGCAGAGAGACTGAACGCAGAGAGTATTGCCCAGAAATCATATTCAGAGCAGTGTGTGGAACAGGCTGGGAATCAAGGGTGCTAGAACCTTTGTAGAAGTGTGGGGGAGAGGGAAGAGGAGAAAGAGGACAAGGCCAAGTGCCCCCTTCCTCTGCTCTGGTGGTGAGCAAGCTGCCCACTCTTCTGGTGTGACAGCAGCCCCTGGTGGGTGAAAAGTGTAACTGCAGCACCTCCCTGGCAGAATCTATTATTCTGCAAAAGAAAAAAAATTCCACAGGGGACATGAATTCTGCCTTTGTGTCTCTTGAGAACATCTCATTTATATTTTCTTCTAAGTATTATGGCTCGCCTATTTAGAAATGCATTTGCAAAAGAATGTGCGCACATTTGCCCACGTCCAACTTAGGCATTCAATGGGTATGTGCTGATTGGGATACAGGCCTAAGTCAGTTATGTATTAATGTGTGTTTGCTTTATTGTGTGTACACTTTTTGACCATTTATAAACATTGTCTACAAGGTGATTTCCCCAGACAGCACTCTCTTGTTAGGTTTTACCTCACTCTGTGCTAAAAGGACAAGACAAGCAGAGCTAAATCTCAGATAGCCTCAGAAACTCACAAGTCCTCTGAATGGAGTGGATGGGCCGGGAGGGCCTGGAAGTCCTGGTGGTCCTGGGAGTCCCACACCGGGCTCGCCCTGGAAGAAGAACAAATATGAAACAGTGGATATTTCAGACCACATTTTAGCATGTTTCATGACACTGGGTGAGCTCGGTTTGCCGTAGCTAGCTTCCGTAGACCTAACTGTATTTTGCAAGTTTATAGAAACAAAAACTAACACAAGACTATTGTTTAAATGCTAGAAAGGGATGTGAGGTTTATTCATTTGTGAAATAAACTCCCAAGAGAAATGAGCAGTAGTTTTACTTTATCCTAATAAGACTGAAAGCATTTGGCAATGTATTCTAGGAAATAACTCTGCACTGGCAGAGAGAGGATACCGTGAAAGGTCTTATCCATCTCTAGCTTCTCAAACAAATTTACAATTGTACTAGCAGTGCCAATTGTAAGACAGGAGTTTAATTCTTTATCAGAAGTATATTTTAGCATAAATTTCATTCTTTATGCAAATCATATGGGATACACCTCCTTTCTCAACATTACTACTCTCCTGCACACCCTTTCCAAAATTACAGTCTTGTGATTTATCTAATCTTCTTTTCCCCACCGCCCACACAGCTAAAGCTCCTGTTCAGGCCCTCACTATTTCCCCTCCTGACTACTATAATCTGCTCCTCTCTAGCCTTGCTAACACCCACCTCACTCTTCCCTGAGGTCCATTCAAAGAACAGCTGCTAAGATTCTCTTCCTGGCCTGCTAGGATTATACCAGAACCCTCATCCTTCGCCTGGCTCCTCCTCCTTCACAGCTTCAACTACAAATTGAAGGCCTTTCATAATTTATCTTTCCCTGGTTCTCCACTCTTGCCGCATATTTCACTGAGCAGGATTTGGCCCTTGGATTATGAACTCTTTGGGGAGAAGAATGTGTCTCTATCAGTGTTTGAAAAACACCATATTATAATAGCTGAATGTTACACAGTCCAGATTCAAGCAACCAATTTAAATGTTAACAATACTTGAGGTACAGTTTTTTGGGCCAAATATTAGCTCTTCCTTTATGTCAGCTGGGGGATTCTAACACCCCCACACACACCCATTGTTTGTGCAGGTAAGACACACTTGACTTTCACTGGAGTCTATGTACTACACGGACGGGCTTATTGAAAATGTTGAGGTAGATGGAGGAATGTGAAATATTCACTTTGAACTTCCTATTCACTCATACTGTGCTTGGCTTTGGAATTTGTTGCATTCATGAACCCCAACCTACAGTCACTAAAAGCTCAAGTGCATGGGTTGAGGTTCCCATACAAATTTGGCCTTGTTATCTACTTGTTATTGCTGACATGTGTGTATATGTAAGGGAAGCTGATGACCTGTCTCCCTCTTGCTCAGCTCCTGGGAGGTCCATCTCAAATTTCCAATAATAATAAAACCTGGGCTCTCCTTAGGATTTATGGGGGCTTACGCAGTATTATCAAACTATGACCAATGGCAGCCCGGGCTCACAGATCGGGGCGGGGACGAGGCAGCAAAGGATACTGAGCCGCCCAGCCCACCTCACTCTAACAGAGTCACAGTTCCCCACAGACAGCCTCGCACTCTCTTCCTCACGCAGAATGCTCGGCACCACCACATTCGGCTCTGTGAATACGGCCCCTGCCTAAGGATTCTGCAGCACGCGCTGGGTGTGTGGGAGCCCACCCACTCTCACCTGCTGAATGGGCAGTGGGTGAAGCTGTCCTTTAGGGAGGCTAGTTCCCCAGTCCACCTCTTCTGCATATGGCCCCGCTCTTCCTCCACCCTTGCTCTGCCCCAGGCTCTGCTCCCACTCTGCCTGTCCCCACTCTGTCCCTCCTCTCTTCCCTCCCCCTCGCTAATCACCCCCTTCCAGCCAAATCCCTGAACGCAAATGAAGCAAATGACATTTGAAAAATCCACTCTTCTGCAATTTCTTTCTAAAGAAAATGGAACATGTTTTCCACTGCATGCCAGAAGGTGAAGACTGGACATGCAGAAGGTACGTAATTAAAAGCACTAAACTTGGGAATAAAAATTGTCAATCCCAGGTATTTTGATAGATCCTGAAGTTCTTCTCTATTTTACATTTTCTGAATCAGTATTTCTAAGATAATTTTATATTTTAAATGTACTCTTAAGCCTTTATAAAGTAATCATTCCAGATTATGACATATTTAACTCACTAAAACAAAGACATTATTTTAAATTAGTCAGTCACAGAGGTTTAATGTGTTCATAACAATGTTAATTGCTTTTAGAAAAAGGGAACACTAATTTACTTTGTGTGATCTCCATAACAATAGGCATGTTTATGAAATTTCACCAGCTTTAAAAAAATATGTTTCCAAAATTTTAGGCATAACAATGGATCTTATATCTTACTAAGGTACTGATTTTGCTAGAGGGATGATCCTGATTTTGCAGGATGTGATCTGCCTCCATATTCTGTAGCAAAAGTAGGAAAAATGCTCCTACTGTCAGCAAGTTTTCTTCAAGAAGCTGACGCAGCAGGTAGATGCCCCATAATCCCAGACAGCCAAGCCCTAGTGTTCTGTGCTTTTCTTCAATTATTCTGAATCATCTGGAATTGCATCTCGCTCTGCTCCTTGCAGACTATTGCACACTTAGCTATGTTTTTATTATTCGGAGAATCATACGTCAGGAATCAAAGAATTTCAACTGCATCATAGTCACAACAAAGCAAAGAAGTTGGCTGGTTTTGACCTGTCACTAAATGCATTTATTCATTTGTTTCTTTGCTTCTACACAGGTTTGCCAAGTGGTTTCTATAGAGGTACTCTTCAAATGTTCTTTCCCGTATACCTTTCATTTCTTTTTACCACATTCATATCTATAGTGCCAGTATTTAATTAGTTTTGGGCTATTCTCATTGTTTGCAGCCACGCATTGTTACATCGCCTGTTTCTTTGCTCTGATGCCATATGCTCTTTTTAAACAGAGGCTACAGCATTAACACTAGGCCCATTTTTGTATTTGGTTTTGTGCAGTTTTTACCCCATTGCAACTCTAAGGGGTGGGCAACTTCCCTTCCCCACAAATTCTCAAATCTGGATCATATTTATTTATAGGTGCCTACTATTTGCAAGCAATTCTGAAGTGCCTCTCACAGCTTTATCTATTTACTGCCCAAAGGTTACAAAACCAACTGAGAACCCACCAGCAGGACAGTCAATTCTCCAACCTACCCTAGTTAAAGTTTCTTTTCACGGGTTCTTATCAACTGTCAGACACAGATCCACTTGAGTTTCACTACAAAAGGGTTTTTTCCTGCTGCTGATAATGGCCCATCCAAATTAAACAGCCTCTTAGAATTGGTATGGTAATTTCCGACATTTTCTGCTTTCTGTGTATATAAATGCATCTTACTTCTATATGTTCCATTCTGTGTATCCGATGAAGTGGGCTATAGCCCACGAAAGATTATATTGAAATAAACTGGTTAGTCTCTAAGGTGCCACAAGTATTCCTCATTTTCTTTACAGATACAGACTAACATGGCTGCTAATCTTAAACCTGTCTAGGATGCAGCAATTCTTGGCTTCCCATTCTGCAACAATGGCAGACAGAGACTTGCTGACAGATCCTGCAGCCTGTACTCACCCTTAAACGCATACTCAGAAGTTAAGAGATGCTGACCACCTTCCTAGGCTACAGCTAGTTTTAGCAATTTTTGTGTAAACCAGGAATACAATTTTTAGGCCATTTCTGCCCCGTAAACATGCCATGGAAAGGAATCTTTACTCATATCAATTTGGACAGGGCGGGATTAATGAGATGGTTTTCTGGTGCAACTTTTAAACTTAAAACTAACTCATTGTATATGAAAGAGAGTGAGAACCATCTCCTTCTATCCTTCCAGCCTTTTGCTGCAGGCTGGGTGACTAGCTGCTTATGGTGGAGGCTGTACATAGCTGGTAACATTAATAAAAAAAAATTCCAAAGAGCAATTATCCAGGAAAGGATCTTAGGGCTCCTGGATGCTTTTCAGCATGTTCTGAGTATTTTTAGCAGAAAATGTCTCTACTCCAGAACGCCTAGGTGGGAGTAGGCTAAGAGATCTAAATTCACACAGATCCAGCAGCTCCAACATCCCTGACCTGGAGGAGCTGCACTTCTAGCTCACAGACTGAAATAATAACCACAGGGGGCAGAAGGAGGTACCAGGAGCCCTACACCCTGCTCTGCATTGTCAGAGGTGAATTTCCTCTCTAAGTGCTCTGGACTCCACTTGAGTTGAGTCTGAATGTATTTCACATCAGGCACTGAGGAAGTTTGACTTATTTTTGTAGCTGTATCATGATTAATGGAACTGGAATCCGAGGACCCCACGTTATTGAAGGATAGGGTTGCCACCTTTCTAATCATACAAAACCGAACACTCTAGCCCTGCCCCCCGCTCACTACATTCTCCCTCCCTCAGTGGCTCGCTCTCTTCCACCTTCATTGGGCTGGAGCAGGTGGTTGGGATGCAAGAGGGAGTGGGGGCTCCATCTGGGGTGGTGGGCTCTGGGCTGGGGATGAGGGTTTGGGGTGCAGGAAGGGGATCTGGGTTTGGTGGCTCAGGGTTGGGGCACGGGTTTACCTCGGACGACTCCTAGTCAGTGACGCAGCAGAGGGGCCAAAGGCAGGCTTCCTACCTGTCCTGACTCCGCACTGCACCCCAGAAGAGGTCAGCAGGTCCAGCTCCTAGACAGAGGCAAAGCAGGTGGCTCTGCGCACTGCTCTCGCCCGCAAGCACTGTCCCCTCAGCTCCCTTTGGATGTAGTTCCTGACCAATGGAAGTACGGAGCTGGTGCTCGGGGTGGGGGCAGTGCATGGAGCCCCATGGCCACCCTGCCTAGCAGCCGGACCTGCTGGCCACTTCCAGGGTGCAGTTCCAGGACGGTGCTGTGGCACTAAGGTAGGAACTAGCCTGTCTTAGTACCACAGCACTGCCGACCGTATTTTAAAATGGTCCCGTCGGGCAGTGCTGACCGGAGCCGCCAGAGTCCCTTTTCAACCAGAAGTTCCAGTCATAAACCAGACAGCTGGTCACCCTACTGAAGGATGCTAGGAAAACAGGGAAGGAGGTACCAGGAGCCCTACAGGAGTTAGGCTGGAAGCAACGCAGCCACATGGACTGAGCAATGCACAGGGTTTAATAAAGTTCCACTTGTTCAACTTAACCTGCGTTCAGCTTCACACTTTGCTCATGAAACACTGACCAGTCAACATTAATGATTCATTTGTCCATTTGTCTAAATTGATGGATGAATTTTTCAAGTGGAATGCTGCGATTGATTCACCTGCACTAGCTACCCTCAGCTCAGCAGAGGAAGGAGTAACCCCTTCAAAATGTGAATATTGATTTTGTCTACTCTGCGAGCTAACACAGGACTGTACTCTAATCTCCGACATGCTTTATCTGGCAGAGTGTAGTCACAATCACACATACAAGGCCCTTCATTTTTTGTTTAATATTTCTCAGAAATGTATTGGTGTTTATTATGAAAAATTTAAAGTGGGTGAACATCAGCACAAATTATTAACTTCTGGATAAATATTGGGGTTAATACTGGAGAATTGGATGAGAGAGAAAAAGCAACAAAGAGAAAAGTAAGAGTATTGAAAGTAAAAGCAGTTTAAGCCATGGTTTACTTCATGAATTGTACATTAATAGTACAAACACATACATGCATGCATGCATGTTTGTATCTGCTACTACAGCCTCACATTTAACTCGGACTAAAGTATGAACATAAACATATCTACCTAATATAATGCACTGGATTTGCTTAACATAATCAGTATTTTCATGTACTTGAGTATTCCAAAATTCAGGTGAAAATTAGTAAAAAACAGGATTTTTTTTTGGTAGGAATCAGTAAAAACTGAAAAGGAAGGGTCTTGCACACATAATAGTGCAATTTTTCCAATCGGGTCTTGTTTCTTTTATTAAGAGTTCAGCATTTATCTTCTCCAATTCTAACATATTCCCTTGACAGCTTTACTATTTATATAATCTATATTTATACATCTTCTAGCAAAATCCTTAGGGCTTTATTTTGACTGGCCTTTGAATAGATGCACAGTGGGGCAGAAGGGTGCATAAATTCTTCTTGTGCTTTCTGTATTTTATTTCCTTTCGGAACATATCAAATTAACACAAAAGCAAGATATGAATGGTAGCTAACCCAACTGGTTCTTAGACACTGATAGGACACGTACCTTTTCTCCTTTAAGGCCATCCTCTCCCTTCAATCCTGGCAATCCCTGAAGTCCTCTTTCACCCTAAATAGACATTTTTATTCAATATTTTCTTTCCATTAAAATATCATTCCTATAAACAATGGATATTTAGAAAACCAAAAAGTGCCCATAGGAAAGTTGCCATAGTCTATTTGGAAAGAAGCTAACGTGTGCAAAGTTCTCATCTGAGTTTTGCCATGTATCTGTGACTGATTAATACATTAGCAGGCCTTTAATAAGAAGTAGGGGATTACCTGAACTCTTGGAATAGTTCTGTATGTGTTCTGCCTTTCCTCAATGGGATAATAGTAGGCAAATTCCAGGCTGACATTTTGTCTTCATCTGTCCTAAATTATTCATTTCCAAAATGGACTGGAAGGTCACCAGTTTTGATTTCACACCAAGGCAATGGGCAGTAGGGAAGAGGACAGTCAGGTATTTTCTTGTGGAAATATTTACATAATATATGGCTGGAAGCTGCTATTCGAGGTGCCATATATCACGCAGCCTCCCTCAATGTGATCCCTAAATGGCCCCCTCAAGGATTGCTCACAACCCTGGGTTTAGCAGGCCAATGCTCAAACCACTGAGCTATTCCTCCCCTCCCAACATGCAGACGCTCATTTAAAGTGTTTCTCCCTCAGAAATAAAATCTCTAGTTACTTTATATAATTGAAGCATTTTCCACAGAACATTTTGTCATGGCTTTTGTTTAAAAACTGTGTTCTGCTTACAATTAAAATGCTAAGAGCAAGAAAGCACAGTGCAAAGCCGAAAAGGTCAGCTTCTTCTGCTGGTACAGCTTTTCTCATGATAAATCATTTCTCCTAAGTATGAACTGACCTTGTGCAATAATAACTAGATTTCTTTGAGCGTGGAGTCTGAACAGAGATTTGTAGATAGATGAAGCATTTGCTTGCCTCTTAGGCTGAATAATTAACCACCTCACCACTGGATTATTTGTATTGACTATTTATAAAAATATGATCCTTCTCTGAGTAGTGTATACAGAGGGCAGGAACAGAGAACATTTTTAGCATTTGTGTAGGAGAATTCTGGAAGGGGAGTGCATAAGGTAGATGATATCCCCACCCAGATGCTTCCTTGTGGGAGTGAGGGAAGGAGAAGGGAAAATATAGCAACAGGGTGGTGAGTGGGAAAAGAGAAAAGTCAGGTAGTATAGCTGGAAGATGTCTCACACTAGAGCATTGCAGAGGGCACATGGGACATAGCAGCTGAGAAGAGAGTGGAGGAACAGTTGACTTTAGGAGAGTGGATGAATGTGGCAGCTAGGAGAGAAGCCAGAGGCATGGGAGCATGGGGGAAGGTTGACAGAACGACATAGGTGAGACGCCGTTGGGAAACACCTGAGCATGGAAGAAGATCACACCAAACAACAGCAGATGAAAAATGCACTGGGACAATACAATGTGAGTGGGTGGGTTTCAGGAGCTGGGAAGCAGGTCTGAATCATGGGGGAGGAGCAACAGGGCAATTGAGGAGGTGGAAAATGGGCAGAGGAGACGTGGTGATCAGAAGAATGTGGGCAGGGTGGAGCCAGGGAGTGAGGCAGGTGGTGTGGCTCAGTTAATGGGATAGAGTTGAGGACACAGAGGAATGGGGGTGGGGAAGGCAGAATGATGCTATGGAGGAAGGATTATACCAGATGAGGTTAGGAGTAGGAGATGGGGAAACAGCTGGGAGTTGGGTGAGTGCAGTAGTTAAGGGCGGTAATCACATGTTGTTCTCACCTTGCTCTTAACACTGTACATACACTGAAAAGGGTCCAAGTATAGCCTCTTCTTTGTACTAACTTAAATAGCAGCAAACACAACCTCCTGCCAGAGCTTGGCTTCTCAAAGGGTTGGTCTGTGCAGGGCTCCCCTGCTTCTTCCTTATTTTCCTCTCTCATGAGAGAGCTCTTGTGTAAACCTGGGTTGGAGTACAAAGTGCCCATCTGGTCTGGCAGCCAGCATGAGTCAGCAGGTGAGCCCTTCATCACTAGCTATACAAGATCCTATAGGCTGACACCCTATTAAGGCTTTGAAGACAAGGACTGAAGGGAGAAGCAGCTGGGAAACTGAAAGCTGCAATACATAATGGTTACAAACACAGCTTGTCAGCGATAGCTCATGGTGAAGGAGTAACTTCAAGCTATTTGTCAATACTAAACAGTATTGACAGAACAGAAGACTCCAGGTCTTCTGAAATCAATCAGTTTAGAAACATGGTAGCTTACGTATGAAAGAGACCTGTGATCAGTCAAGGCTGGTCACCTGTCTGTTAGGGGTCTGTACCAAAGGCTTATGATGCACTTTGAAACATTACAGTCATCTTGCTTTTTATTATAACATAGTGCAGGAGTTCAGATACCAAAGCTGCCTACTGAGAACAGTGTTGCATAACAGCATTGTGTAGCTTAAGCTCAAACTGAGCTGAGTGTCAGTCTGGCAAAGACATACTAGGTTTCTCTCTCTTCAAAGAACTAAAATATGCATGAAAAAGATACTTACTGGCAACCCATCTTTACCAGGAATGCCCTAAAAGAAAACACCCATTTTAGAAAGATACATAGATCATGTATAAAGTAGAAGAAAGAGGATAAAAACAAGTAACTGCATCTTAATGGCCAGGATTTCATGCTGTGATAAAACATCAAAACAGGATTGGGATCTGTATGGTGTTACCAAGTGCACCATTTTGTATATGCATTTAATTGGGGGCATATATTTGTGAACAAGGCAAGAGTGAAGTATAAAACACTCTATCCAGAAGCTGCAGCCTACAAGGGATACATAAACCATGCTTCTTGGGAGCTACACAACCTGTCCATTCAATATTTCTCAAAATGCAAGGGCCGTCTTTAAGGAGCTTGGCTGACACCTCAGCAGTTGTGCTGTTTTACATCCTTTGGGCTGGAATCGCCATGGCCAGGCACCTTGTAGAACCTCTGACGTGTGCAGAGGACTACCATTTTTGATGAGGTCTTATTAAACACCCACTTTGACTATATAGGGTGCAAGGCAGTAGAGAATCAGCCCTTCACCTGGTTGTGATAAATGAATATTGGTCTCTCTAGGTGATTTGTGTGGCTTCAACAAAGATGAAGTACTCACAGGTTCACCGTCTCGCCCAGGTTTTCCTATGGGCCCAGAGGGTCCTTGAATCCCTGTCTGCATTTCTTCTAGTTCTGACTTTCCTGGTGGTCCTGGTGGCCCTCGTGGCCCTTGCTCTCCTTTTTCACCTCTCTCACCTTTTTGACCCTAAGAATGTAAAATATACAATAAAAGGTTTTATTATTTTCTTTCTATTATTTTAACATATATTGCCATCGTACTTACAAGCCTCAAACCAATTTGGGGTCCCGTTGTGCTAAGCACTGTACAAATATATATTACAACCAACTCAAGGTATTAAACCTCACTCTGACAGATCAAGATGAATTGATCATTCAACTAAAATGGGATGATTGCCTGGGTACAAGCGGTCATGACCTAATTTCACTAGTTATGTGCTGAGAAAATATAGTCCCCAACCAGCAACATACACATTTGGTGCTCTAAAAAAAGCCAGTCTCCCACACAAAACCGAGTGGGAAGAAAATTTACACATAAAAATGTTAATAATAATGGGCAGTTATTTAAAAATGCTGTTGTTAGGCACCCCAAAAAAATTCAACACCCTTGTCTCACCACACAGTTCAGCGATCATGAAATAAGGCTTCTTTAATTTAAAAAAATCAACCTGGTAAGTGAAGTGAAAGCAGCCATTACCACATATATGGAAAAAATTAGGAAACTGATAGCAATGAGTACAAATCAGCAGTTAGTAAATACAGACAATTGATAAGGGAGGCTAAAGGCGTCAATGACCAGCAGGGTAAAGGACAATACTAAAAGAACATCCCAAGTAGTGGGTCTAGCTTCTATTTAAAAAAAAATAAAAACTCACAGGCATGCTCATTCTCCCTTTTGAAAGGTAGAATAAGTTTTATTTGTCCTCCCCTAAGCTGGGAGGACATGTACCAAAACAAAACAAAAAAAAGGCAGAATTCAGTTCCCTATCTGGGGTTTTCTAGCCTGCAATCTTCTAAGGTTTTAGCCCCACCCTCCAGAAGCAGGAAGCCAATAGCTACCAATATTTGAATTGTCCCCTTCCATGGACAGAATTATTATCTGGCCCCTCTATAGTCCTGACTGGCTCTAGACTCTGCTTTCTTTAGAGGCCAGGTGAGGCTTAAACCATGACATTTAGTCCCTGTCTTTCTGGCCAATTGGTGGTTAAGGCAATCCAACTCATTCCCAGGTGTCAAGAATCATTGATGACCTTTTAATTCCAAAAAGAGAGCCAGAATGGAATTCAGATAAACAAAAACAAACTCAAACCAAATGCTGCAGCTCACACAGAAAAATAAAATGCCCCTGACAAGACAAGATATATTCCATTTATATCACCATTCACTCCCCTAATCACACCACATACAAAACAATGAGTTTTATAGAATATAGAATCCTCTCCTAAAGTATATACCCAAGGTCTCCACAAAGCACCAGAATGCCCTTTCACAGACAATAAAAACTAGTTCTTTACACATACCAGAAACAAACTAAATCCTATCAGCGGTATTGGTCAAAAACTAGATGAATAGTAAAACCGTCAATCACGCAATAGAAAAGGCAAAAGTATTCAATAATTATTTTTGTTCTGTATTTGGAAAGAAGCAGGATGATGTCAAAATATCTTTCTGTTCTGTCAATAACTTGGGAGGATGTTAAACAACAACTAGTTAAAACTTTAAACTTTGTAAAATCAGATAACTCGTGTCAAAGAGTATTTAAAGAATTGTCCAAGTAACTCTCTGAACCATTAGGATTGATCTTGGAAGACAGGACTAGAAAAGAGCAAGTACCATGCCAATATTTTAAAAAGGTAAATGGGAAGACTCAGGAAACTACAGACAGATTAGCCTGACAACAGTCCTGGACAAAATCATGGAAAGGCTAATATGGGATGTAATCAGTAAAGGATTAAGAGATGGTAGCATAATTAATGCCAGTTAACGTGATTTTATGGAAAAGAAATCCTCTTGGACAAACTTTACTTTGTTTTTGAATGAAATTACAAGTTTTGTTGGTAACTGTAAGTGTATTGACATAAGATACTTAGATTTCTGTAAGGCTTTTGACTTAGTCCCATGTGACATTCTGATAAAAAAAAGTTAGTGCTACATAAAACCAATGTAGCCCACACTAAATCAATTAAAACCTGATTAACTGATAGATTGCAAAAAATAATTGTAAATATGGAATTGCCATCCAAGGAAGGCCTTCTAGTTGGGTCCTGAAGGGATCTGTTCTCAGTCCTGTGCTGTTCAGTACCTTTTCCAATGCGCTAGAATAAAATATAATTTACTATTAGTAAAATTTGCAGATAACACAAAAATTAGTGGAGTGGTAAACAGCAGTGGAGACAGATCAGTTGTACAGGCTGACGTGGATGACTTGGGCTCACTGGAACATCGTGTGTTCTAAAACAACCAAATTGAAGGTTATACATCTAGGAACTAAAAATGTAGGTCACTTTTATAGGATAAGGGACTGTGTCCTGGAAAGGACTCAGGCGGGATTAGTATATAAAAGGTAAACATGAGCTTCCAGTGTGATGCTGTAGCTAAAAGGGTGAATGCAATCCTCGGATCTATAAGTAGGGGAATATCATTAGAAATAGAGAGACGGTATTACCTTTGTAGGCAGCATTAGTGAGACCACTACTGGAATTCTGGGTCCAGTTCTAGTGCTCACACTTAAAAAAGGATGTTTAAAAATTGGAAAGAGTAAACAAAGGCTACAAGAATTACCTGCAGTCTGGAAAAAAGATACATTACAGTGAGAGGCTTAAGAAGCTTCATCGCATTTTTTCAAACCAAGAAAGGATATATTTTTTAAAGATATACTAGACATTATGAACTTGCTGCAAAGATTATGGGTGAGGTTCCAGAGCTAGTGTTATGCAAGAAGTCAGATACAATTGTCCCTTCTGGCCCTAAATTAGAAGCTGTATATTCTGTTTGAGTCATCGGAAGGGAAAGTTCTAGCGGAATTATATTTGTAAGTTCCAGGGGTGAAAGTAAGGTGGAACAGGCCGGTACGGTGTACCAGTAAAAAGTGGCCGCCAGTACCGGCCCCTATCGCCTTACCTTAAAACACTGCCACGGCAACACTTTAAAGGATCCTGCTTAAAGTGCTGCCATGGCAGCGCTTTAACATCCCTGCTCTTTTTGCGCCTCCCGGTCCTAGCAGGGACACCGACGGGGGAGGGAAGGGTCCTTTAAAGTGCTGCCCTGGCAAAAGGTCCCTACTTAAAGCATTGCCATGGGAAGAGGAAGGATCCTTGTGCTCTCTGCCCTCCTTATCTTCCTCTGTGGGGTCAGGTGCAATCCAGCCCTAAAAGTTTCTTCCCAAAAAGGGATCATTTTTGCCAGATGTTATGATTGTGTGATTATTCCCAATGCTTTACAATGGATTTACAGAGACAAGGTGGGTGAGGTCTTTTATTGGACCAACTTCTGTTGGTGAGAGAGACAAGCTGTTGAGTTTACACAGAGCTCTGCTTCAGGGCTGGGAAATTGTTGGGTCAATAAAATATATTACCTCACCGACCTTGTCTCTATAATATCATGGGACCAACACAACTACAACAAGACATCATTCAAGGAATTTACAGATATTTCTGGTCCCTAGTTTGCCATTAAATTATCTAAAGCATCTCACTATAAACATCACAAGAGAGGCTCAAATTAAACGTATACTTCAAATTAAAAAAAATATAGTAAGACCACCAAAAAGTGCCACAATGGCTAAACAACAAAGTGAATAAAGTGGCTAGAGGCAGAAAGGCATTATTTAAAATTTGGAAGTCAAATCCTACCGAGGAAGATAGAAAGGTGCATAAACCTTAGCAAGTCAAGTATAAAAGTATAATTAGGCAGGTCAAAAAAGAATTTGAAGAGCAACTAGCAAAAGACTCAAAAACCAACAGCAAAAAAATGTCTAAGTACATGGAACACAAGAAGCCTGCCAGACAATCACGAATGAACAAGGTGCTAAAGGAGCACTGAAGGATGACAAGGCTATTGCAGAGAAGTTAAATTAATTCTTTGTATTGGTCTTCACTGCAGAGGATGAGGAAGATTCCCATACCTGACCCATTCTTTTTAGGTAACAAATCTGAGGAACTGTCCCAGACTGAGATGTCAGTAGAGGAGGTTTCAGAACAAATTGACAAATTAAGCAGTAATAAGTTACCAAGATCAGATGGCATTCATCAAAGTGTTCTGAACAAACTCCAACATGAAATTGCAGAGCTCCTAAACATCCTAGGTAACTTATTGTTTAAATCAGCTTCTGTACCAAATGACTGGAGGATAGCTAATGTGATGCCAATTTTTGAGAGAGACTCCTGAGGCAATCATGGCAATTATAAGCTGGTAAGCCTAACTTTAATATCAGGCAAATGGGTTTAAAACTATCGTAAAAGAACAGAATTTGCAGACACATAGATGAACACGATTTATTAGGGAAGAATCAACACGACTTTTGTAAAGGAAAACTATGCCTCACAATCTATTAGAATTCTTGGTGATTGTCTACAGATAAATGCACAAAGTCTGATCCAGTGGATATCATTTATTTGGACTTTCAGAAAGCCCTTGACAAGGTTCCTCATCGAAGGCTCTTAAGCAAAGTAAACAGTCATGGGATAAAATGGAAGGTCCTTTCATGGATTATTAACTAGTTAAAAGAAAGGAAACAAAGGGTAGGAATAAATGGTCAGTTTTCAGAATGGACAGAGGTAAATAGTGATGTCCTGCGGGGAACTTCACTGGTGAGGCCACATGTGCAGTATTACGTCCAGTGTTGGGGCCCCCACTACAGAATGGATAGAGACAAATTGCAGAGAGTCCAGAGGAGAGCAACAGAAATTATTAGGGCTAGGGCACATGACTTATGAGGAGAGGCTGAGGGAACTGAGCATATTTAGTCTGCAGAAGAGAAGTGTGGGGTGGGCGGTATTTAATAGCAGCCTTCAACTACCTGAAGAGGGGTTTCAAAGAGGATGGAGCTAGGCTGTTCTCAATGGTGGCAGATGACAGAAGAAGGAACATTGGTCTCAAGTTGCAGTGCGGGAAGTCTAAGTTGGATATTAGGAAAAACTATTTCATATCAAACCAACCTGATAGCTTTCTTTGACAGGGTAACAAGCCTTGTGGATAGGGGGGAAGTGGTAGATGTAGTATGTTTTGACTTTAGTAAGGCTTTTGATATTGTCTCACATGACCTTCTCATAAGCAAACTAGGGAAATATAACCTAGATGAAGCTACTATAAGGTGGGTGCATTACTGGTTGGAAAAATCATTCCAAGAGAGTTGTCATAAGTATAAAGTAGCCTAGAATTACTGTTAACTTATAAGGAGTTAAGCTAAAGGTAACCTGAGAAGTGGACAACTGACCAATGAGAAATTCCTCAGGAGACAAAGGATTTTTAGTTTTCAGTTTCTCTCTCGGGCTCCTCTCTGTTCAACTCGGCTATGGGATGAATCACACCTATTTCTTTCACTGTAACTATAAGCTTTCTATCCAGTAACAAGTAAGGTAGTCAGACAGTAAGTTTATCTTCTTTTTATCACTTGGAAAATTCTCCAGTTGGTGGGACTTTATCTCTGTGTTTCTCTAATACTGTAAAGCTTCAGCAGGAAGAGAAATTCGGGGAGGGGATTGTCTTTAACTCTTTATTGATTATTCTAGTACTTTGTCTACTGATTTTTTACAAGGGATTTATTCCTTTCCTTTTTCTTTAATTAAAATCTTTCTTTTAAGAATTGGACTGCTTGTCTTCCATTGTGTAAGATCCTGGTTTTGGATCGGGCACATCTCGCAGGATCAGGCGAGGTTTGTTTTTTTCTCTCAAGCTTCCCAGGGAAGAAAGAAGTTTGGGAGTTTAGTGGAAAGGGAAAGAAGGGTCCCAAACTCCCCTTTGTCCTTTTGGGATACTGTTTGGTGGTGGCAGGGTACCAGTTCCAGACACATAAGAAGTCTGGGGGGAAAAGTTTTAACCTAAGCTGGTAAAATATGCTTGGAGGGTTATTTCTTTTTTTCACGCGGGTCCCCTCATCTGTACCCTAGAATTCAGAGTGGGGAGGTAATCCTGACAAGAGTAGTTATCAGTGGTTCACAGTCATGCTGGATGGGCATAACGAGTGGGGTCCCACAGGGATTGGTTCTGGGTTTGGTTCTGTTCAATATCTTCATCAATGATTTAGATAATGGCATAGAGAGTATACTTATAAAGTTTGCGGACAGTATCAAGCTGGTAGGGATTGCAAGTGCTTTGGGGGATAGGATTAAAATTTCAAATGATCTGGACGAACTGGAAAAATGGTCTGAAGTAAATAGGATGAAATTCAATAAGGACAAAGGTAAAGTACTCCATTTAGGAAAGAACAATCAGTTGCACACATACAAAAGGGAAATGACTGCCTAGGAAGGAGTACTGTGGAAAGGAATCTGGGTATCACAGTGGATCACAAGCTAAATATGAGTTAACAGTGTAATGCTCTTGCAAAAAAAGTAAACATAATTCTGGGATGTATTAGCGGGAAACATGACCTATGACAGAAGACTGAAAAAACTGGGTTTGTTTAGTCTGGAGAAGAGAAGACTGAGAGGGGACATGATAACAGTTTTCAAGAACATAAAAGGTTGTGTGAGAAAGTTCCAAGTCTGTATTTGTGGGTCCTGCGCTTCCTGGCAGATTTAGGGGCCTCGGAAAGTCATCTAGGCCCCAGAGTGACCTCCCTTTCTCAGTAACTAACTAGGGAGGCAGAAACGGGGGAGCCCAGGCCTGCCTTCTACTCCAGACTCCAGCCCAGAGACCCTCATAGTATCAGCTAAGATGGCTGACCTTTTAGCCACAAAACACAACACAGTTCTCTGGGCTACTTCCCCACAGCAGTCTCCGCTTCTTCAAACTCCACTTCACCCATACCTCAGGGCCTCCTTCCTTGCATATGATATGTTGTCTACCACTTAGTCTCACCAACAGCACAACTTCCTTCCACAGCTCCTGACATCCACACCCACCTGACTAACTGGGAGGGTTTTTAACTGGTTTCAGCCAGCCCCTGATTGGCTTCAGGTGTCCCAATCAGGCTAGCTATTTCTGCTGCTTTCTAGAAGGTTCTTAATTGGTCCCAGGTGTCTTGATTGGCCTGGAGTAGCCTTTGTTTGGCTATCCAGGGAACAGGGACCTGCACATCCTGAGGCTGATATACCTGCCTTCCAGCACTCTCTTATACCCTTCTGCACTGACTCCGTCACAGTTGGTACAAGGAGAGGAAAAAATAGTTGTTCTTAACCTCTGAGGATAGGACAAGAAGCATTGGGCTTAAATTGCAGCAAGAGTAGTTTAGTTGGACATTAGGAAAAAGTTCCAAACTGTCAGATTGGTTAAGCACTGAAATAAATTGCCTAGGGAGGTTGTGGAATCTCCATCACTGGGCATTTTTAGGAGCCGGTTGGACAAACACCTACCAGGGATGGTCTAGATAATACTTAATCCTGCCTTGAGTGCAGGGGACTGGACTAGATTACCTCTCAAGGTAAGGTTCCTTCCAGTTCTATGAAGCACTGGAATGAGTTAACTAGGGAGGTGGTGGAATCACCATCTTTAGAGGTTTAAGGCCCAGCTTGACAAAGCCCTTGCTAGGATGATTTAATTGGAGTTGGTCCTGTTTTGATCAGGGGGTTGGACTAGATGACCTCTTGAGGTCTCTTCCAACCCTAATCTTCTATGATTCTATGATATGGAGTGGAACCAGTACTGTTCAACATATTCATAAATGATCTGGAAAAAGGGGTAAACAGCGAGGTGTCTAAATTTGGAGACAATACAAAGTTACTCAAGATAGTTAAATCCAAAGCAGACTGTGAAGAGTTACCAGGGGATGTCACAAAACTGAGTGACTAGGCAATAAAATAGCAGATGCAATTCCCTGTTAATAAATGCAAAATAATGCACATTGGAAAACAAAATCCCAACTATACATACAAAATAATGGGGTCTAAATTGGCTGTTATCACTCAAGAAATATCTTGGAGTGATTGTGGTAGTTCTCTGAAAACATCTGCTCCGTGCACAGCAGCAGTCTAAGAACTAACAAAATGTTAGGAACCATTAGGAAAGGGACAGACAATAAGACAGTAAATATATTTCCTCTATTTAAATCCATGGTATGCCCACATTTTGAATACTATGTGCAATTCTGGTTGCCACATCTCAAAAAAGATATATTAGAATTGGAAAAGGTACAGATAAGGGCAACAAAAATTATTAAGGGTATGGAACAGCTTCCACACAAGGAAAGATTAAAAAGACTGGGACTCTTCAATTTGAAAAAGACAACTAAGGATGGATATGATAAAGGTCTACAAAATCACAAATGTTGTGGAGAAAGTGAATATAGAAGTGTTATTTACTCCTTCACATAACACAAGCACCAGGTGTCATGCAATGAAATTAATAGGCAGCAGGTTTAAAATGAACAAAATGAGGTGTTCTGCACACAACACACAGTCGGACCTGTGGAACTCATTGCCAGGGGACATTGTGAACTATAACTGGGTTCAAAAAGACTTAGATAAATTCATGGAGGACAGATTAATCAATGGCTATTAACCAAAATGGTCAGCGATGCAACCCCATTCTCTGGGAGTCCTAGGCCTCTGATTGCCAGAAGCTGAGAGTGGGTAACAGGGGATGGATCCCTCAATACTGTAATTACACTGTTCTGTTCATTCCATCTGAAGTACGTACATTGGCAGCTGTTGGAAGACAGGATACTGGGCTAGTTGGACTGATGGCTTTTCTTATGTTCTAACACTGTGTGCTCTTTTATCAAAGTACTCAGGGCCATACCCAGATGCCATTACTGAGGCAAAACTCCCAATGAAGTCTGGGTAAAGACTGTAAGATCAGTGCCTCATATTTTGAGTATGAAGTTGGTGTGGACATAAATTTGTGTGACAGAATGTATCTAAGGGAATTCTGCGCTTTAACTAGCTAGCACAATTAAGGCTATACTGTGGGTATCTGCTCAGTGAACTGGGCCTATCCTGTTTCAAAACCACCAAAAATGCAAAAAATGTTCATAGAATTTTTACAAGAACACTCTGCAAACAATCAAACTGGCTTTCAAATCTGTTCAAGTGCTTTTGCCTCCTTTCTTGAAAAATGTAATCTATTTCAAGAGGTTTTGTTTTGAGAGAGGGCGGTATGGTTTACTCAGTTCTAAAGATGAGCCACAGATACAAATTTCAGAACTGAACAGCTCCATGTTCAAGGAGTTGGGCTCAACTGCTCTATCCATCTGATTAAAAAGGAGCCCTGGTGCATGTTGTGTAGCATACCAAACAGATTTAAAATTACACAACATGCACTAGGAGCTTTACTTTAAGAATAGTCTGAAAGGCAGTCTCTGCAGGTTAGTCTGTACAATACAGACTAAGAAGGTCTGCAAGGCTGTCTCTACAAGTTAATTCAAGATGGCTATTATAAAATGAACAACAAACTCCAGGCTCTCACTTTGAGGATTTCTAGGGGATCTTTTCCGTCTTTAAAGTAAAAGTAGTCCACATCAAAAGTACATGTTTGCTCTGTCTATGGCTCAGTCTGAACTGGAAAGTTCAGATCTAGATCCAGATCCAAACTGCCTAACAGTTCAAGTGGGTTTGGATACGATGTTCCCATGAGATGTCCATACCTGCTTAAGTGTACAAATAACTGATCACCATAAACATTATTAGTAAGCTGGAAAGGACAAAGGCGCTCATTCAGAAAAGCATTTAATTATATGTGTAAATGGTTTCCTGAATCAGAGTCACAATGAGGAGCTACATAGTAAGCCATCTATACTAACCTTTTCTCTGCTCACTTCTTGCAAAACAATAGCACCAGAACCAGCTTCTGGTTTTAGTATTTCCTGGGCTACCGTAGTGGCGGCACTTTCATGCTGAACATTTCCTGCACTGGTTGAACCTAAATAAAATGAAATAGAGAAAAAACACACTAGAAAACACTTATTAAGGAAGAGAGCAAACACACAGTAAGGCAAAAGAAAGAAAATAATTGGTATTTGACAAAAATACACAAACAGAAGATGAAACTGGGAAAGAAGAGAAACCCCCAAAACTCAAGGCAAAAATAAAATCTTTCTGTAATAGGGAAGGGTGGAGTTAAATAAAAACGCAGTTATTTCAAAAACTTTGAAAGATGGTTAGGGGAACTTTTTTTAAAAAAAGTACAAAAAGATAGGTACAAAAGAGGGGATATAGTATAGGAATGGGTGAGATGAAGAGAGTGCATTGGATGATCTTCTTGCTTCAACCCTTTGCCTTCCCACTGCCTAACTTTCAACTGCGCAGTTTTAAACATGAGGGATGTGCCCTGCAAGCAGGAGTGAAAGTAAAAATAAGTTCTTACTGGTACGGGGCTGGGTTGGTGCCGGCTTTGGCCCCTGGAAGGGGCAGGGCCTCGGGCGGAAGGGGCGGGGCTAGAGGGGATCAGAGCTGGCACCAACCCAGCCCCATACTGGTAAGTGCCCTCCCCCCGGGGCGGGGTAGCAGGGGCAGCTGGGGGCTCCAGAAACCGTTTAAAGGGCTCAGGGCTCTGCTGCCATTACTGCCCATAGCCCTTTAAACCACTGCTGGAGCCCCAACTGCCTCTGCTACCAGGGCTCCAGGAGGGAGGCTCTGGGGGCTATTTAAAGGACTGGGCTGCAGAGGCAGCTGGAGCCCTGGGCCCTTTAAATAGCCCCCAGAGCCCCAGGGTAGGCGGGTCTGGGGGATATTGAAAGGGCCCGCAGCTCCCTGCTTCTACCTCCCCGGTCCTTTAAATGGCCGCAGGAACCCTGCCGCTCCTGCAGCTATTTAAAGGACTGGGCTGCAGAGGCAGCTGGAGCCCTGGACCCTTTGAATAGCCCCAGAAGCCCCCTTCTGGGGCTCTGGGGCTATTTAAAGGGCCCCCAGCTCCCCTGCTTCTACCTCCCCCTCCTTTAAATAGCTGCAGGAGCAGCAGGTTCCCGTGGCTATTTAAAGGAGGGGCAGCAGAAGCAGCTGGAGGCCAGGCCTTTTAAATAGCCCCCAGAACCTCCCTACCCTGGGGCTCTGTGGGCTATTTAAAGGGCCAGGGCTCCCCTGCTTCTACCACCCCCTCCTTTAAATAGCCCCCAGAGCCCTGGGGACGCAGAGGGGCGTCAGGAGCTATTTAAAGGACCAGGCTCCAAAGGTAGCTGGAGCCCTGGGCCCTTTAAATAGTCCCAGGAGCCCCCCTGGGGGCCATTTAAAGGGCCTGGTGCTCCAGTTGCCTCTGCTGCCCCATCCTTTAAACAGCCGCTGGAGCCCTGGGGAAACCAGGGGGTTCCCAGCTATTTAAAGGAAGGGGCGGCAGAGGCAGGTGGAGCCCTGAGCCCTTTAAATAGCCCCCAAGCCCCCCCCTACCCTGGGGCTCTGGGGTCTATTTAAAGGGCCCAGGGCTCCCCTGCTTCTACCGCCCTGTCCTTTAAATATCCCCCACAGTCCTGGAGTAGCAGCAGCGGGGCTCCAGCGGCTATTTAAAGGGCAGGGCGGTAGAAGCAGAGGAGCCCTGGGCCCTTTAAATAGCCCCCAGAGCCCTGCAGCTACCCCAGGACTCCAGCAGTGTGGGATCTGGTGGCAATTTAAAGGGCCTGGGGCTCCAGCCACTGCTGGGAGCCTCAGGCCCTTTAAATTGCCCCCTGGGGAAGCTAGGCCACCCCAGTATGGCGCACGGGCTCTTGCCGGTATGCGGTACTGGGGCGTACCGGCTTACTTTCACCTCTGCCTACAAGGTTTGTTTGAGGAGCTGTTGGCTTAAGCATAATCCTCTAAGAGTGAGGTAATTAGTTATGCAGTCTCCTCTTTGGCCTTATTCCTATTGCTGACCCCTGCTCTAGTAATGCGTTTGTGGGCTGCACTTTTCTCACTATTGGAGAATTTGGTTCCTCTGTGCTTTGTGCCCTGCCTAGCACTTTGTACCTGGCACTTACACATGAAATGCTCCATACCTGCACTACATAGGATCAAGTACTCTATCCACATTGGGAAAATGGTGCCTCAAATTTTTTTACCCCTCACAGTTTCTCATTTTTCATCATCATGATCATTCAGTGAATGACAGTTAAGCGACCCTGTTGCTAAGATAGTAGGCTGGAGTTCACAAGGTCTGGGTTCAATTCTTGGCTGTCATAGACTTCTTGTTTGATCTTGATCAAGTCACTCCGGGACAGATTTTTAGAAGTGATTAGGTGCCTAAAGATGCAGATAGGGACAAAGTTAATTGTCTAAGCACTTCTGAAAATCTAACTCCCACTGAAATCAATTAAGTTTAGGTGCCTGAGCACTTCTGAAAATCGCACTGGGCACTTCTCTGCATCTTTAGGTGCCTTGTGGCAGGGCAGGGATAAAAACCCCTAGAGTGCCCTGCCTCTGCACAGTAAACCCTGCTTGCAGGCAGGAGGCTCCAGGGCAGGGGCTGGCCCCAGCCATGAGAATGCAGAGCTAAAAGGCCTAGCAGAGGGTTACTGTAGGGAGCTCGGCTGGGTTAAAAGGCCACAGCTGTAGCTGGGATGAGGAGGCAGGATAAAAACACTGACTCATGGTCAGCAGGGGGCAGGAGAAGAAGGGTCTAGGCAGGGAGAGGAAGGCTGAGTTGCTGTCTCCAGGCAGTGAGATAGGCACCTTAGGGGGCTGAGGGGCCAACAGCCCAGAACTGTGGGGTCACTGTTGTGGGGTGCACAGCTGGTTTCACAAGGACACGTGGGGCAGCACTAAGACTGTGTGGAGGCCTTTGTTGAGCCCAGAAAGACCACAGGGGGCAAGGACCCTGTGACATGCCTAAAGACCTTTGAGAATCTGGCCCTTAATCTCTCTGTGCCTGGTTTTCTACTATAATCTGAGGATAATACTCCCCTACCTCACAGGGTGTGGTACCTCACATTTGTCTGTGTGGGGCTCAGACATTACTGTGATGGATAACAGCGTTGTTAAGTATGCAGAATTCACTACCATAAGAGATCACAGAATTAAATACTGGAGCTACATTTTTAAAAGGGGCTGGATAATTTTAGAACCAACAACATTTATATGTATATATTCTAAAATCACTTAATGATACTTCATGCTCCCAGGCATCAGCTGATCTAAGCAGAAGTTAGAAAAGTAAAAATCCTTCCTACATATAGTACTGCACAGTTGATCAGGTACACTACTACAAGACACCAGAACTGGTGGGCATGCATGGCTGCAGGCTTGCAATACTGTCCACTAAGATTCATACAGACCAATAATTTATTTTAATTCTTTGTTTTATCTTCTCAAATAAACTATAGTTTATTTAAATGCAGCTATAATTGGGACTCATCTTTGTTGAGGGGGATACGCCTGCTCTTTGTACATCTATGAACTAAGGATCTTTTTTGTCCAAGGTATGACTAAATGATCTTGGACCCCATGGGTTAGCAAAAAGGGGCTGGGGGGGGGATTGAAGTCTCTACCTATAATGACTGTTACAATGGACTGGTTTGAAAAATTGAAAGTGCAACTGTTTGGTGAAAAATGTATTTTACCCTGCAGTAGGCTCATCGTGTTTAGTACTGAGGAGATGCCCATCATAATAAACAGAATATCTAAGATATTTAAAATCATTATGTATATTTCAGGAAGCACCCAAAAATGTGCCACATGCTTTCCATAGAGAGAAAATATAGGCCCAGCTCTGTAGAGCGTAAAAGTAAAAAAGGGTAATATACAGTGCCTTGTTCTTTGATTGTAGATGGTTCAGGTATTTCATCTAATACATGATGTCCTGAGAAATCCATTTCTTCGGATTGAGCTGATACAGTTGGAGGTGCTCCTACAGGTTCAACTGTCGTTTCCTCAGGCTAAAAAGAATAAATTCCCAAACAACTGCTTAGCAAGAAAATAAAGCAAACATATTTGATCATTACTCCTGAGAAAAGTCTTACCATATAAAATGAATCAATAGGTTTGTTCTACTTCAGTGCACAAACAAATCTGTTATATTTATGAATTCCAACTAAGGTCTTGGTTTCCTTCCAAATAGCACTTTTTTGTGCACTTGTTCCTAATAATGCCTAATTCTTTTGAATGTGTTTTCAGTTGCTGCTAAAAGGCAGGTAACAAAAAAATTAACAAGCAGTATTTGCACATGGTTATATTATAATCAATTTTTTTCTCTTTAACTGCTGTTTTCTTAAATACCTCATTTCTATTTGGCAGGAACCATCTCACTAATTTATAGCCATATGGTTTTAATATGAACTTCATACAAGACATATGAAAGTTTCAACTAAGCTCTCCTGAAAGACTAGCAAACAGATTTGAAATCCAGATTCTCTGGGCCAGGTAAGACACATTTGGCACAAGTCTGGAGAGGGCACAGGTGGCATTAAGCCACCATTGTGGCTTCTTGATCCTGGAGCTGGCAGGTGCCAGCCCTATCCACAGAGCTGGCAGTCTGCTCTGTCTTCCGCTGGCTGCCCATGGACCACAGGGGCAATTTCAGCAGCCTGGGATCAGGTAGTAGAACATTATAGCACAAGGGCATTATAGAACTTTAGTGTATGGCAGCAAAGTCCACATAGACAGTACATGCATGGCATATGAGTGTGAGGTAGAATTACATCCGAGCTTGCCATGCACTAACTGTTCATATTATATAATATATATAATTATATTATAGACTATCCCTCAGAGGCTTGAAACGGAGCAGGCTCTGTGCCACCAGAGGATTGCTCTACTCAACCCTCCAGTAGCCAGCTAAGCCAGGTTTAAATGTGATTTGTGTTGCCATAGCAACATGGAGCACATGTAGTTGGCCAAAGAATCTAGCAGAGATGCACATAATAGTAACAAGAAATTTTAACATATTTTGCTATACGGGTAAAAGAATGGAATTATACCTAGAACATCTTTAGCCAGATATTCTCCTTCAGTTTTTATGTATATACAAGAGGGAAAACCTTTCAAAGAAGTTTGCTGTGTTTCATAATAAAACCTTATTTCTAGCGTTTTAAGACCCTTATTCAGGAAAGCATCCCCACGCAAGGCAGCACTTAAGCATTTGCTTAGGTCTCATTGAAATCAATGGAACTAAGCACATGCTTCAAGTTCAATATGCACTTAGATGCTGTCCTCATTTTAAAAGGAAGGACAGCGACAGCACATAGGGGAGGACTGAATACTAAGCCCTTGGGGGCAGGGCCTGTCTTTTTGTTCTATGTTTGTACAGCACCTAGCACGCAGGCACCCTAGTCCTCATTGGGCTATCACAGAATAAATCACAGTTATAAATGGTGGATGCAGATTCCTGCTATTTCCAGATTTAAGTCTTGCTGCTGGTGGCAAAAAAAAAAAAAAGAGAGATACGATAAAATTGCTATTGAAGGCATCATGGCTTCACTGCAGTTACTTGTAAAGCTTTGAGGAAACAGAGTACGTCTATACAGTACTGCAATTAAAAACCCACAGCTGGCCTGTGCTGTGGACTCAGGCCTGTGGGGCTCGGGCTAAGGGGCTGTTTAACTGCAGTGTAGATGTTCAGGCTTGGGCTGGAGCCTGGGCTCTGGAACCCTGTACGGTGGGAGGGTCCCAGAGCCCAAATGTCTGCAGTACAGTTAAACAGCCCCTTACCCCAAGTCAGCCAGCATGGACAGTCACAGGTGTCTAATTGTAGTGAAGACATACCCATATTTGCTGTAGGAAGTCAATTCTGACTTGCAATTTCTTTCAAAGCTTAAAGCGTAACAGAAGTTTTGTTCACTGTGGCCAGATCCAACTCCCAATGTAGTCAACAGGCGTCTTTCCATTGATTACACTGGATTTCAAATACCTTTGCTCTAACAGATTACATAAATTTGTGTTCACTCCTTATCTTCTCTTTTTCTTTACTTTTGTATATCTTTTTCGTGATATTCCCTACAAGCAAACTCCAACAATTCATTGGTGCCAACAGCTCAATGTACGCTTTCTGTTGATCTGAATCATAATAAACCTAAAACATTAAGCTTTGCCATGTTTTAACATGCAGTACAGGCCTTTGGAGAGGTAAATCCTTTAAAAAGGTTGGATCTTGAGGCCTATGCCTCCTGCAAAAGGAGCAGATATTTTTTCCTCTAAATACAGTCTCCAATGACTTTCCTCTTCTGCTTCTGTAGAACCAATACTACATAGAAACAAAGATAGAGAAGGACAATCCCTGGCTTTGTTCAATTATTTGTATCAAATGTTTTACATTAATGTGAAGACAAATTAAGCACAGGAAAGCTTTACGTAAAACATTCTTTTACTAATCTTAAATAATATATAACCTTGAATAAAAAGGAAAAGACAGTGATCTTGTAATTCCACCCCAAAATCTGACTTCCTTCCCTAGAAAGATAATGAGAAAAATACTGAAGGAAAAAAATGGCTACACATGCAAAAGATAATAGAATAGGGAGCAATAAGCAGCACACTGCATGTTAATAAAAATAAAATCATGCCACAAAAATTTGTTTACTTGATAGAATTACAAGAATTAATAGATAAAGAAAACAGTAAACCAGATATACTATGATTGAATTTTAGCAAAGCATTTAACAGTGGCCTATGAAATCAGAATTAATTCACACAAGAGCACTATCAAGTAAAAAGAAAACTGGCTGAAGAACTGTATGCAAAAGGTTAATGAGAAAGAGCAATATACTGAGCTGGAGGGAGGTGTGTGGTATGGATCACAGGGATCTGTGTTGGAATCATAGGGCTGGAGTATTCCCTCTGCATACATGCACTCTACCTAAGTACAGGGAGCGGGGGATGGCTTTTTCGGGGAGCACATCGATGGAACAGAAGGCAGCCCCTCTGCATGTGTTCTGTGAGGATATGGAGGAAAGGGTGGGAGTGGTTGGAGCAGAGGACGGGCTGCATTCCCTGCAGACCCAATGAATTTCCATGTATAAATCTGGACAGAAGTCCACAGAGGTTGGAGCTGGGTTAACTCCCTCTGTGGCTCTTACTAAGCAGGCAGCCAGAGAGGACAGGCAAAGGCAACAACAACCTGGCTGCTGCAGCGGGAGAGAAACTACAGGAGTTGTGTGGAAGTGCAGCCATGCATGGACAGTTCCTGTGCCCACGCCTTCTACCTAGGTCCCTTCAAAGTGGATCTCGAGGATCTCTGTGGTTGGGAGATCTCACTCACAGCAAAGCTCCACAGCCCCAAAAAACTGGAGGGGTGATTCCCAGGAAACTCCATGAGCTCACAGTCTTTTGTTTCTGTGGAAACCCACGCACAAGTTTGACTGTGGGAGGAGGTTTTCTGGCCTTTAGAATAAAGGGAAGGAAAAGACCTGTTAGGTCATCTGGCTCACCTCTCTGCCAGTCCAAAATGGTTTGTTATTGTACATTTAGGACTCAAATCTACACGGTGATGAGCACCTCAAGTGAGGTGTGTTGTGGACGTCCCTCTCCCAATGATGTTCAGAAATCACATGGGGCACTCAGCACCTCACAGGAGAGGGTCCAGATGTCAATGTGCCAAGCAATAGGGTTTCCAACATTTCCCTTGGGAGAATGCAACATAGAAAGACATATTTCATGACTGGAACAGAGTGTTCGGGCCCAGGGCCTTAGATGGCCAGGGGGCATTCAGCCCTCTTCAGTTATCAGCCATAGTAGGAAGGGGACAAGTGGTCGTTATAAAGCAAGGATGGGCAAACTTTTTGGCCTGAAGGCCAGATCAGGATTGCAAAATTGTATGGAGGGCCGGGTAGGGAAGGCTATGCCTCCCCAAACAGCCTGGCCCTGCCCCCTAGCCGACCCCCGCCCACTTCCCACCCCCGACTGCTCCCCTCAGAACCACTGACCCATCCAAACCCCCCCGCCAATCCTTGTCCCCTGACCATCTCCTCCCGAGACTCCCCCACCCTAACTGCTTCCCCAGGACCCCACCCCCTACCCAACCCCTCCCACTCACTGTCCCCTGACTGCCCTGACCCCTATTCACAGTCCCACCCACTGACTGACCCCAGGACTCCCTGCCCCTTAGCCAACTCCCCCATTCCCCGTCCCCTGACCGCCCCCACAAACCTTCACTCCAACACCCCCCCTACTCCCTGTCCTCTGACTGTCCCCGGGGCCCCCCTGCCCCTTATCTAACACACACACCCCCAGCGCCCTTAACACACCACTCAGAGCAGCATGTCTGGCATCCCAGCCAGAACCAGACACAGTGCCCCACTCTCCTACTGGAGCGCGTAGCCCTGCCCCCTGAGCGCTGCCCCTGTGGCAGTATCGCTCCGGGGAAGGGGGGACAACAGGGGAGGGGCCAGGAGCTGGGCAGGATGGTCCCACAGGCCGGATGTGGCCCACGGTCCGTAGTTTGCCCACTCCTCCTATAAAGGGCTCAGAGAGCTCAGGTGGAGAAGAGAGCTACAGGAAGCACGTGGGGTCCTGTAGCAGGCCCTGAAGTAGGGGGAGAGGTAGAGGGAAGAAAGAAGCTGCCAGGGGGGAAAAGCGGGGAAGGCTTCTGAGCTCCTGTAGTCTGTGCTGATAAAGGGAATAGCTTTGTTTTGTGTGATTTGAGAGGCTGTGTTTTAATGAATAAACCATGCCCTCAGACAATGGCCTGAAAGGGACTTAGATATGGCAATAGGTTTTTCCTGGGCTAGTGAGGGAGCTTACAAGGATATTCAACCTAAATATTCTGTTTCCTCCCTTCATCCCATTATTCTCATTTACACTCCCTGGTCAACACTAGTGTTAGTGCTCCAAGAACCCTGGCTTCTGTCCTGTCTTTAGGCTGCATAACTAATTCCCAAAGAAAGTGGTGGATGGTGTATTTGAGAAGAGAGTAGACAGGACTCTAGAGAATGTGCTGTCAGGAGCAATCCTGCACTGTCAGGGAAATGGACTAGATGCCCAGCAGGTCTTTTCCAGCTCTAAACTCTAGGATTGATTTAATCCTTGTTCAGAA
This sequence comes from Dermatemys mawii, assembly GCA_007922305.1. Taxonomy (NCBI): domain Eukaryota; kingdom Metazoa; phylum Chordata; order Testudines; family Dermatemydidae; genus Dermatemys; species Dermatemys mawii. Next base: position 2,007,708 of record ML677371.1, on the reverse strand, counting down.
CTAAAGGACATTTTCCCCACAAGATGATGGAATTTCTGGAATTTATTTTTTGCCACCTTCAATGCAACTTCGACAAGACTGAGGCTTTACATCCCTGCCCCAGGAAGAAGGAACTGTGACTCAAGGGAGCTGCACCTGGGGAAGAGAAATTTTACTAAGGCATTTTGAAGGGTGCAACAGACTCTTCCCTTGCGTAGCCTATTCTCTACCCACTACTGGCATTCTGTCCCACTTCTTGCCAACCTGCATGTAAGTTGGAGGGAGAGCAGGAAGCAATGGCGCAGCACAGTTTACTCTCCCACAGTGCACAGAGTGGCAATTTAGGTAGGCTGTGAAAGTGTGTACGTGCGTGTGTACGTGTGTGTGTTCAGCACTTATGTCCCCTTGTCACAATCTCGCCCTAATTTGCTAACTGCAATAGCTATGTTTCTATTGTTGTTTTCCTTAACGAAAATGCCTTTTAGTAGATTATGCATTTTGTTCCTGATTAAACAGGGCAATCCAGTACAGGCTGTCAAGTATTACTCATACACATAGCCCAACGTATATTTTATGAGCCCTGGATTCATGATCATTTACATTTCTGTTTATAAGCGTTTTGGTGACAAGGAATGAATTGTAAAGTCAGCAAAATACATTTGTAGCATTTGTTTCTACATTTTAAATTCTTAAGGCTTTGAATTTAAGAAAAGAGAGTGGGTGGTATCAGAATGGGGAAGAGACAAGAAGTTAGGGCCAGCATTAAAGTGTAAATGGAAAGTATCTAGAAAACTGAGTATCTAATTATACAATACAAAAATAGAAATGAAGCCAACCAAAAAATAATGATCTCCAATATTCCTTTCATCTCCTTCAATCCCACTCTCACATTTGGCAGCATTTAATGATTAGCTTTAGGGACTCCTTTCCCCTCCCCGCTGCTTCCCACAGATAAATTCTGCCAATGCTAGGTCACTGAGTAAACTATACCAGGGTATCCATAATAAACTCCTTTCAGAGTGGCAGCTCTTCTTGAAATGAGCCATCTCTCTTTCCTGATGATTCCCCATGCTGAAAAACTGTGTACAATCTGTTGAATGCAAATGTACTGAAATATCCCAAACAGTTCAATCTGTTGTTACTGCACAGCGCAGTAGAATTTAGCAGAATACAAACTACTAGATTATGCATCCTTGGCACGGATAAGATTCTTCATTCAGCAGCTATGTTGTCAATTATGACCCTGGGACTTTTTTCATTCCAGACTAGCCTGGGAATGTACTTTGAGCTACTGATCTTGGAGAATTTGCTTGGCAATTTGTAATAGCATTACATGAATACAAAATTTTTCAGAAGCATCTATCAGTAACTGTATTGATCGCTATATAGCCATTAGTCTGTCTATGTCCCTTCTTTAAGATTTCCAAAAAAAAAGGCACTTTGTAATTCCATGGACATTCACACTAGAAAGCATACATATCCAACAAGTCACATTTAAACATTTCACATTTGGCAAAAACCCATAACTTTTTTAAAGGAGAACATGAATCTTACAAGTTAGAGAAATTGATGCTGCCTTTTTGAAGTTTAATGACATTATTGTAACGCAGTTTAAAAAACATTAAGTTACATATGTTACCTAAGAAAGAACTTTCACATGAATTCTTACAGTTTAAGGGAAATGAGCATTTATAAGCCCTCCAGGATTATGATTGTTTGGCTCAGAAACCTATGCAACGTAAAACATGGGGTGATTATCTCATACAAAGAGCCTTACTGTAGCTGTAACTGGGACTTCACACAGACTCTCTTTGTTTCAAAGCACACTAAAAGAGACAAACCATTACTGAAAAAGTGAATGTAAAATGAATACAGAATGTATAGATGTTGTTTGCTTTTAAGATTTTTAAACAAAATCCTTCTGAAGGTTCATTCTCCACATTTGCTATATTAGCATAATGTTTCCATCTGAAGGCAAAGCAGCAGCTTTGCAATTCTAAAAAAATATTGTCTCTTAGCCTCAGTTACCTTCGCAGTGTACAGACTGCTTTTAGAACAACAGAAATAAATAACAGAGTATCAGTGATGGAGTGTGTCTTGTTTTATGGAGACAGATTGGGGAAAAATTGAAAGAATGACACGTAAATTAGAGATGTATTGAAAAGGTTTGCAATGGTTTAGTTGTGCTCATGTGTGTGGCTATTCTGAATAGTCCCACACTAAAGTGGAATAGTTTGCTCCCCAAATTAATACCAACTACAGCTTTATCATTCCTATAATACACCCCAATAGTGCTGGAGTTGTCACTTCCCTTGGCATTGATTCTTAATTATCAGCTTCTAGTTTACTGCAGGCCAGTGCTACAGAGCATGCCAATAAATAAATAAATAAATAAATAAAAAATCACACTCTACATTGTTTTTTCCAAGAAGATATAACATTCCTGTACTACTCTGACAATGTTAAACCTTGACATTATCTGTCCACAGAGGTTTCCTCTCTAGTGCAGTGGTGGTCTCAGAAGTATGGTATAAGGGCTGTTTGATAAATTTGTGAACATAGGAGTATATTTGACCCATGGATAGTATTATACTTCTAGTTCACCTCTCATGATATAAATTAGAATTACATTGCTAGCACATCTAAAACTGCAACTTTCTACTCCAGGGGAGAATGCAAACTCTTTACCTGTTCCTTAAAAGTATATACAAACCATCTTCCTTTTAGTTACCAAGGTCAGTACAACATCTTTGCCTTTTTAGCAGGTTATTTTTAGACATCACCCCACCTGACACATATTGCTATGGGTAACCAAGAAAATCACAGTCTACTGGCAAGAGATGTTTCCATGCCACAGCACTGCAGCATGGAACTCACTGTTCTACCAAAACTCCCCCTGAAGCACAAGTGGTAGCCAAAGTCTTCCACTTGGTTTAATGCCCTGCCAAATTACTCCTTTAAAGAAGTAGCACGCATATGATCTGCAAAAGGGTGTGTTCTGTGGAAACTTGGAAGTGATAATGGAAAAGTCAAGGTAATACATAGGATAGTCTACAAAAAACAGTGTAGCTTAGTACAGGAAAAATGTTCTGTTTTTCTTATGCAAGAAATAACTTTTCTGAACATTCTAGTGCATTCTATACCTAAGCCATGTCCCTAGGTCACAGGCATTCCTTGTCCTCTTGTGTTGCATACAGAGAAGGCTACCTTTATTCTGTTTTTTGAGGAAGAAATTAAATTGAATCGAAGAAAGAATCACCTTTGCAACTCGCACTTTGTGGTACTCTGCATGTCATCAAGCTCCTGATATGGCCAGAGTAAAATGCCCCCTGGCCCCTTCAGGACATTTGACCCCCCCCCCCCCTTATATTAATTCTTTTTAATGGATGACAGGTTGCCAAACACTTACTTGAATATGTGGAAGAAATATTGAATATGTGGAAGAAATTCCTTCCTTCCTTCATCAGGCCTCCCAAAGAATACAGGGTGGAATAAGGAGAGCTGAGGGTGGAAGACTATACAATGTACAGTGAATGAGGCAGGAATACATAGTGAATGACACAAATCCTGCAGATCTATGGCCAAATTTTGGCCCTGGTCTATATTCAACTACAACAGTGCAATTCTGGACTAAATCCAGATTTATCCTTTCCTAAATGAGAAAAGATCTGAGCCGTATGCTGACAAGACAGGCAGTGTGTAGTAAGTGAACAAGGCAGGAGTCCATTCACTGAACCATCGGGATAGATTTTAAAAGTACTGAAACAAAACACATTAGGTCAGCTGCTTATCACCCAGCATCAAAGTGGGTTAATAGAATGTTATTGAGACACTTTAAAAAAAGGGCATTAGGGAAAAAATGAGGGCAGGATCCTGCAATACTGTCTTATAAACCTATGTGATGAGAGAACTTCAGGGGAAAATTTCATTAAGTCACACTCCCTCCACATGGGCTGCTCCAGGGGAAGCATAACAATGTGTGGCTCTTTGCTTGGGGAAAATTTGTTAACTCACTACCAAGCCTGAAGGAAGCTGGATTTCCAAGGCCAAATTCTGCCTTTGGTAGGGCACTTCACTCTGACTGGCTTCAGAGGGTGCCGCAAATGAATATCCAATGGCAGCATGTACACCTCACTACTTGTTGCAGGGTACTCGGTGTCCCGTAGGAACGAGGCACACACATAGCTGTTGAATAAAAGTAGTGAGTTTATTGAAGGCAAAAGTGACACACCCGCAACAGGGGCTCCCTTCGTTGCTGCCACTGAGATGGGGAAAGCCCGACGCACCGGAGCAATGCTCGGCATGAAGCCCACTGCGCATAGGAACACAGGCAGAGAAATAACAGGAACATTTGCATCTCCTGCATACCTCATGAATACCTAATACCTTATTTCTATCTTATTAGTATTAGATAATGCAAGCAGGTGTCTCATTAGTTTTGCACAACGCAAGCAGGCAATGAAAACCAATTAACTCCGGCATGTGAAGTATGTGATAACAGAGCAGCAACCGATAACAGCAGCATGAACTATAATACTCTTTCATTCCCTGGAGTTGGGGGGAGGGGAATGAGCACCTTTTCCTTCCCTGGAGTCGAAGGTGAGAGCGCCCTAACACTCTGCCGTAACAATGTCTTCCGCGCCCTTACACTACTTAACATACTGGTAATGCAGAAAAATAAAGCAGAATAACTGCTGACACTTACTAGGGGTTGAGAAGATGCAATGACTTCTTGTGTCTCAGGAAGTCCTTCCTGCTCTTGAATGCTACCAGTGCCACTAGAATCTCCTGATGCCTACACAAAAGCAAATCATTAGGATGAGTTTAGAAAATTCCAGAGTCAGAATGTTACGTTCTAGCATGAAATAGCTCTTCAGATTCTTCTGTACTTCACTTTTCACTTGTTGTTACATAGGAAAAATTAGTTATGTGCATTTCTCAGCAACTTAGCTCCAGTATTATTATGAAGTAACTTATTTCAGCATTTAAAGTCCAGCATGGAGCCGAGTATATTAGCAAAATGAATGTCACCAGTCAAGGACTCAAAGTTGATGAAGACTAAAGATTGGGAAATTCTTTGAGGATTCTGGCTTCCAAGGCACAGAACAAAGCACACCAACAAACCACTTTCAAGCATTCCACTGTGTTCCAAGGAAGAGAGACTACCATTTTTGTAAGGATCCAAGGGTGCTGGTTTGCAATACCGGACTGTGGGGGCCCTGGATCTCTGACACTGCCTTGTTGCCACCAACAGAATTGGATAAAGCAGCATTTTTCTAGACTTGGAAGGCTGGGCCCCACAGGAAGTCCAGCCAGAGCTCCCAAGGCCTACAGCTACCTGACTGGCTCATACCTGCTACTTAAGCTAGGAAGTGAGCTGGGAGGACTGTCCAAGCAACTGTGCAAACTTTCTGCTGCTGCTGCCACATTTCACCCTGCTCTTGCCTGCCTCCTGCAATCTGTATCCCTGTTCCTGAATCCTGCTCTGCTGCAGACCTGTTCCTCACTCCTAGCTCCCACTTTACTCCTACTCCATGCCTAATCCCTACTTCTCTCTGGTTTCTGTTTTTTCACTTTGCTCATGACCACTGGCTACCAATCCTAGCTCTGCCCTCCAGCTCAGACTTCTGACTTCAACTCTGGTTCAACCCTTGGGTCTTTCATTTGGTATCTGGCCTTGGCTTCAATTCTCAGCTTCAATTTCTGGTCTTGACTCTGGCTGGAACTCCTAGCTCTGGTATTTGGCAGTTGACTCCAGCTCTGACTTCTGCTTCCACTCCCCGACCTGGACACCTACTAGACCTGACAGCTGCTCTCTCACCACTAAGACAAACTGCTTTCATCTCAGCTCCTGACAGTTTTGTTAAAAAAGTGCTTTTGTAATTCAGATCCTTGGCATAGAACCACTGAAATCAGATGGAGAGCTGTGTGCAGGAGTACTCACATATGGGTCATCATCTTCACATTGGTCTTCAGTAGCCCTTGGGTCAGGTTTGATCAGTAGTTGTTGAATCGACCCCTACAATAAATAACAAAAGCAGTTCAGGAAAGAGTTCTCTGCAAACAGCAGCAATGAAAGCATTGTGGGAAAAGAGGACAGACTGAACCCTGTTGACTTTGGAAAATTATCTAAATCATGAAATTTGGCTAGTAACATATATGGCCTTCAATATTAACCAGCACTACCACAGAAGCTGGGAAGTTCTTGGAGATCGTCACCAGCTGTAAGAAGCTTGATGGCCCAAAACGTAGCCCGAAGGGTCATTAATTGAGCCAGACATCAATCTCTAGAAAATGCCCTTTGCTGGATTATTGCTAATAGATGGTGAAAATAAAAAAAAAAAAAGGAATTGTTATTGGTGATGCAGTTTCAATTGGTATGTATAGGGCCCTTCCACAGAATTAATTCCCAGTACATTGGCTATATTACTTAAGCTATATTTCAATATCCCACTCAGTTTATAAAATTATATTATTTATGAGTTTCTTACTAGGATAATAGTGGATCTGTGTGAGATACGTTACATGCCTTGTGAAATGTTGAGAAAAAATAACCGAACTGCTCACAGATTTATTCAGATTTCTCTTCAATAACTCATCCTGGCATCTAATCTGTCACTTTAAATCATTAGACTAATACATTTTACATATATTTTAATATTGTAAATTATAAAAAAATCAAATAGCTTGTCTAATTTTACCAACAAAACTTAATCTTGTTTTAAAGCAGTAGCAACTCAGATAGCACAGCAATTTGAGTTACTAACAACAGTGGGAAATGGGAAAAGTCTAGTTCTTTAGCACATGCAATACTCAAAAACAGCTGAACCATATTTTCCTCAAAAACTTTCCAGATAAATGTCTCTTTGGACTGAAAGAAAGCATGGAAAACTTCAGCTCAAAAGAAATATGCTTGCCAAATTTATGGTCTGCTGAAAGATGGGTTAAGAAAGAGAACATGCAGTAATGTGCATGCTCTAACTGAAAAATCCATTCAAAAGGTATATATAAGTAATCAATCTGAATATATGAAGACATGTAAAATGCATGCACAAAACATAGGAAATGATGCAGAAGTCTAACAACTATGTGAAATTCTTCATGGCACATGCACAATATTCCTCTCAAGTCTAGTTTTGGGTTCAGAAAGGGTATACAACTGGGCAACTTCTGAGACATTATTTAAAAAATATATTATGCTCCCTACAAGTATATGCAGTGGTGTGCTACAGATTCAAAATACTTAACCCTAACAGTTTACACTGATAAAACTACTTTTCTAAAGAAAATTAGATTGCATTTTCAGATCTGGGTACTTAAAATTAAGCACCCACACCTCTAAAAATCAGGCCACTCATTTGGGTTCCTAAAGCAAGGCAGTTAAGTTTGGATATGGGGCCCTATTGTACATTTAGAAGCCTGAAGAACTGTATTTCTACCCTTTGGAAGACAGCAAAGCCAAAACATCCCTTTTTTACCTCTCTAATTTCTCGGTTATTTTTGTTCCTACTTCTTAACTCTGCTCTTTTTGGCATACCTTATGGAACTACATCCAATATTCTTTTCTGCAGACCATATACTTTTTAATGTCACTAAGGTTTCTTGATCAGAAAATTCTCAAATGAGTGACAAATTAACTGTTGTATTTATTAAGTCAGAAGTACCTCTCATGGATAAGATGCCCATCCTCAGACACAACTCAATCTCTCCCTCCTTGACCAAGATCTCCCATCTGACTGCACTGCCCGATATCATTGGTACCATCCTGGACCTTGAACTTTTCATGTCCTTCCTCTTTTCAATAGTCTATAAACCTATCTATTCCAATGTCTACAATATTGTACATCAATTCTTCAGTTCCTCCTCAGCTGAAATCTAAATCCATGTCTATCTCCTTGTGCAGTGACTACTGCAAATCCCTTCTCTAAGGTCTATCTAAGTCCCAGCTCTCCGGTTTCTAATAGATGAAGAATGTTGTTGCCATTTTCTCACAGAAACGCAGCCACATGATCCCCATCCTCAAGCAAAACCATGGTCTCTCTTTTCATTCTCAAGACAAAGTAGCACTGATAGATAGCTAGATAGACCAACTTCATGGGATCTACACTACCAAAAAGACCTTGCCTTTCTTCATCTCAGCCTTCATCCTCCACTCATCCAGTACTGATCTCCTCTTTGCCCTTTACAACACACACATCACTGTTACAACAAAAACCTCCTTCTCTGACATTCGTTAATAACATTTTTATCTATTTACTATTTCTATTTTATTGCCTTAGTAGCCCCAGTGATGGACCAGGACCCCATTGTGCTTGCTGTACAAATTCAGAACAAAAAGATGGTCACTTCCTGTAAGAGCTTACAATCTAATGACTTGTCTACACTTCAAATTCATTGCAGGTCAACTTGAGTTGATTTGCATTAGAATGCCCAACATCCACAAAGTTTTTTGCTATGACTCATCTGGCCTTTGAACACATGTTCTTAACTTACTTTAGAAACAGATTGACTTAAATGGGGGATGATTTTGCCTGCAGCAAAATAGGTGTGGATGCACCTTCATTCCATAGCAGATGTTGTGCATCTCCCAAGTCCCCTGTCAGTATCTCATGATGCTTTGCTAGGTACTTAGGCTGCCTGTCTATCTGGATGCCCTCTTCTGTGTGCCAGAGTCATCCTGACCAGATATCAACTTGCTGTTTAAATGCTCACACACAGTCAGGATCTTTTCTTTGTGATTCCAGCTTGCAGGGACTTCAGATATCTTGCCATACTCCTGTTCATTGAGCAATCATGCCTTGGTGAGTGTTGCATCAGTGATATCTCCTGCTAATACCCTGGATTTCATTGTCCTCTGAAGAGAGGAGTGAGTACTGAGGCAAGGCACCCCTTCTGCCTCACCAGACTTAGCGCTCCCTGCTCTGGCAGGGACAGGGCCTGGGGTAAATCAGCCCCCTACTCTGGAGCGTGTCTGTCTTCCCTCTTCGGGGTTTGTTTCTCAGAGCCTTCCCGGTAGGCCTCAGGACAGGCCTGAGGAGTGCTCCTCTGCCAAACAAAGGGGATAAGTCTATAACAGGGGTCTCCAAACTTTGACTGTGCACACCTAGTAGAAAAAAAAATTTTGAGCAGGCACCCCCATGAGGGAAGCCCCACCCTAACTCTGCCATACCATCCCACCATCCACTCCCTCCCACTTCCCACCCTACTGCCCCCCTCAGAACCTCCGCTCCTTGTCCCCTAACTCCCCCTCTGGGGCCAGTCCCGCCACGCCCGGTTCTTCCAGCTGAGGCTGCAGCCACGGCGCCCGGCTCCTGGGGCCAGTCCCTGCCTTGGTGCCCAGAGCCGGGGCTGCTCTCTGCCACAGCACCTGGCTCCTGGGGCCAGGGTCGCCACGGCCCCCCGTGGGTGGTCTTGCGCACCCCCTAGGATGCACGCATCCCAGTTTGCCGACACTGGTCTAAAACACACCAAAACAAAAGGGTTGTCCTGTCACTGTCCCCAGGGTGTCAGTCCTTCCCCTAAATAGGCACTGGGTTTTGGGTGTCTCCCCTAGGGGGAAGAGTGCAGTCTCTCACACTGGAGAAGCCCATCTCCCTGCTGCCTCCAGCCTTGCAGCAGTTTGTCTCTCCTCCCCTGCAACCTCCAGGAGAAAGATTTTAACAGGTTTCAGGCAGCCCTTAATTGGACTCAGGTGTCTCTAATTGACCTGAAGTAACCCCTTCCCAGCTTGTAGGGAAAAGGGCCTTTAGCATTCCAGGGCTAACATACCTGTTTTTCCAGACCCCTCCTGCAGCCATCCGGCCTGACTTTGTCACAGTACAGAAACATCTGAAAGTTCGTCATCACAACATACAAATACTCCAGCAGTTATCTGGACAAATAAAGGTGAGGGGGCACAACTGAGACCCAATCCAGTGCCACACTAAAGGAAGGGAACTCCAGATGGATTAGAAGAGCAAAAAGGCCAATAACAGTACATACATCTGGGAGAGCTCACGGGGTCTGTGGCTACAATGAGGGGTTGGACTGTATATTTGGGAGCAATGCCACCACTGAGCCACTGCACTGTGTGGATACCACCGAGCAATGACCAGGACACTGAGCACAAGGACTTAACTGTCACTTCTCATCACCTTGGGGAACAGAAGTAGAGCCAGTCCTGGAGACCCAGAAGTTGACCAAATCACAGCCGTGGCCTCTACAGGAGGAGAGCCAAATTGCAGGAGGGAAGGGAAACACATCTAGTAAATATTGCAAGATATTTTTATTAAAAAGTTTATGGGAAAGGGGTTTTAAGCAACCTAGTTCCAGGTCCCATAAGGGTGCCGCCATATTTGTCTACAATCAGTCTGCCTCCTGAGCTTTCATTCCCCCACCCTTTGCTCCAAATACCAACCGCAATGAAGGATGTACAAATTCTCCTGCCTTTTCCGACCCACTGCCCACCTTTGCTAATACACAACCACCAAGATCTTGATGGCTCCTTTCCTACAAACTTTGAGTCTGCCTAGGGGGACTAGAAGGTCTCTTGATTCTTCTCTCCACTCTTCGTATACTTTGTGAAGGATCAGAGTTGCTAACTGGTAGAAAGGTGCCAGTAAGGGCACAGCAGGTTCAAGGACTTCCTGTGCAGTAATATAAGGCTCTACTTAAGAGTCACTCAGGGGAAGCTAGAACCTTGAAGAGAGAGGCAGGCATTTTTGCTGACTCACTCTAATATCCAATCAGCCGAGTCCTGTTACAGTAGCTTCAAGTGCCTCTCGGAGAGCAGAGCTCTAGGAGCAGGAACAGAGGGGTTTGCTGAGAAAAAACTGCAAGGATATCTGAGATCAGTAGGAAGCGTAGGCTGAGCATTATGAGTATTGCTGCTGTTATTTAACAATACATGCAGACTCCAAGGTCAGAGTCCATACATCTACTGTGCTGCCTCTGAGCATCCTCCCACTGTTCCCTGTGTGCTACTGCTCCTATTGTGAGAGAAGAGTACACTTAAAGGAAAGATTTCCAAAGTTCTGTTTCTATTGTCTGCCATTATGAGCAGAGGAAGTACTAAATAAATGGAGGTACTAAATAACTGTGTTGAGAGAGACGGGAGTAGCGGGAGAGGGTGGTTTTACATGTGGGTTGGTTGGCAGGGAGAGAGAAGGCAGGGTCATTGAAAGCTCCCTGCATGAACGTTGATGTTGACAGTGCGAGCTGGAGGGTGGGTGGGGGGTAGTGTACTATGCTCTTTTGGGGAAGAGCAACAAGGGAGAGTGCTGTGTGTATACACAATGCGTCTGCCAGGATAGGTCAAGGACTCTCCACTAGGCTTCTCCCACAGCATGCCTTGCGAGAGTAGGGCTAACAAAGCGTAGCATCAAAACTACATGCATATGCCCACAGTACCTCACGACTGAGCAGAAATTTTGGCTTGGTAAAACAGGAGTGGATGCAACCAGGATTTGAACTGGGCTGAATCAGTGATCCAGCATGCTTTTGAGAATGCCTCTAGAATCTGAGGGGAGAGAGGGGGAAGTTATTTGTTTGTTAAATAGCCCTTATGGTTTCAAAGGAAACCTTAACGAGCTGAACAAGTGCAACCAGTGCAGCTATTTGCAGAAACCTGAAACAATAGCTCAGAGATGTGTGACCTCTTCCATTCCTCTCACTGCCTGATGATGGGCAGTTCAGATATCCAGTGATTATTTACTCTTTCCTTGTGAATCATGTAAGAAAAGAGAGGAAGAATCACAGACCTGCCCGCTCTATCAAGAGCAGCTTCTCGTTCTGGTGTCGTGAATGGAAATCGTTTGGCAGATACCACTATTTCTCTCCCTGCATCTGACCTCTGGAACCAAAAGGCCAGGGGAGCAAAGATGAGCCCTCCACAGTGAAGTCAATTCTGCAGAGCCCAGCCAAGTCGCCCAGCCTGGGGAGTGGTGGCAGGTCTGCCTTGGTGGAGAGCGTGGGGCCAGGCAGTTTCCTCCTTGGCGCTAAAGGTTGCAGCTCCCACATCTGCCGAAGCCCTTCTGCAGACTGAGGCAGACAATCACCACGTCAGTTACACTCAGCTCATGGTTTTAAGCTTTTCTTTGCAGTCACAAGGGCTAGAAACAATTGTTTCCATGAGAGCTGAAATTCTGATCTCATCACATGTCTCTGGAGCCCTAGACACATGCCTTTTCTACCCATCATGGATCTGAACCCCACTGTGGGGTAAACAACCCTGAGGAGGTCCACAGAGAATAAGGGCACAATATGATTATATTCTGAACATTTGCATCATCTGCTGTGAGTGGTGTCTGATTTTGGCATCTCAAGAGGCTGGAAGCTGGCTTGTGCCCAGAGTGAAGGCAAGAACCACCATCTTCTTTCTTCCAGCTTCAGCAATGGGTGCAACTCAAATGGAACTACAACATTCAGCATGAAAAAGTTGAGAACCAAAGGTGTTTTATGGCCCTTGCTAACCTGTACTTCCATAGTCAAGTTCACAAATGCAATACCAAGGTAAACAAGATATCTGCTGAAACTCACATAAGCCTAAGTTTGTTTCATGTTGTTTTACCATAATTACATGATAAAACAGTGTGCAACTACATATTTTTATGGAAAATATTCCCCCACGTGTAACCCATTATAAATGTCTATTGAGCACAGATACAAACTACTGTACTGTAGAAATCACCATCTCAATCTTTGCCTAACCTTTCAAACTTGGGACCTTAAGCAAAGTAGCCTGATTTTGCTTGACGCCCATAGTTCACATCGACTTAATGGGACTGGTTGCATGAGCCCGGATAGCGAAATTTGGCATTCAAATTTTTATATATATTTTTTAAAAGGTGTATTAGATCTACAGAGATCTCTTGCACAAATTAACACAGTAATGAGACCTCTACCAAAGCCTGATTCAATGACCATTTGCAAAGACTCCCATTGACTTCATTGGGTTCTGGGTTAAGTCCATGGAGGTGATAAGTGGATAAATTGCCCTAGATACTAGCACTGGATGATCAAAAGAAGAGCTATTATTATTAATAAACTATTATTTGGTCACTAGCTAGTGAAAAAGAATGAACAATGAGAGATAAATGTAGCGCTAGAAGTGCAGGGGCTGTGCTTTCTGATCTTAACTGGAGTCACATGCATGATTTAAGGGAAGACTATGCTGCCCCTTAAACTGTAATTTTTATTGTCTGAAGTTGAAATGTTCTGATAATAATAAATAATAATAAAATAATAAATAATAATAATAATAATAATAATAAGTACAAGTGCATCGTCCTATTGCTTACCAGATGGAGCTCAAGACCTGCTACTATCAGTGGGTTTAGGAAGGTATTTCCCGTTTGTCTGAAGCAAAAACGGGAATGAAATTTGGCACTGTCGCTTAGTTAGTTTATTGGGCAAGATGTTACTTTCCCAAATTATTACACACCACTTGAAGTTACTGGAGGTGTAAAAAGAAGATAAAACAAAAAACCTGATGTTTTCATTTTGACTGGGCACCGAGTCAGGCTTTTACATTTTGACAGATTTCAGTTTGGAAGTTGGCAGGCTGAGAATTCCAAGCTAGTCCCAGAAGGAAGCTGTTTTTAATCAGGGTGATAAGGCATGGAAACCTCGTGCTAATGTTTAGGTCTATTCCATGTCACTGAATCACAACATATGGTTCTAGGAGTATATAAACTGTAGACACAGCTTACATCTTGCATTGAAACGATCTGGTGGTCATGTAACTTACATGATCAGTCTGTTGCTAATGTTTACTGTGGAATAAGTGTGCTCAGCAAATCCCAGTTAAAAATACTCTTACAGCATTAAAATGATATACTTAGAAAAAGTGAAACAAGCCAATGCTCTAAACCAAACCTCATTACAAAGGGGACAGGAAGCCTCGTAGTATATTTACACTGAGCCTTAAAAAGTGAGCCTGGAGTTCAAGGTTTGAATTGTGGGTAAACGTCAGATCATGTTCTAGAAAAATTTACACTCTTTTATATATCTGCTCCTTACAAACCCCAACTAGCCACCTTTCCTTACCTCTTCCTAAAACTTTCCACTTCCCTAACCTTGGGACTCAATTCCCTAGGAGATGCTCCCTTTGGAAGCTCAAGCTCATTAGACCCAAAACTCCAAGAAAAATTGCACTCTTCCTTTGCTTTCAGTCCTGTCAACTGGACTTGCAGAATCCGTGCTGCAAACCCTCTGTGACCTGCAATGGTCATAGACATCTAGAGCTGACCCAAACAATCATGAATATATTAATGCTGTCTCCCGCCACATTCACACTATGACTCTTGCATAAAATATACCAAAAGATCTGTATAGTCTCATTCAGTATTCAATCTCTCCCCTTATATCAGGGTGGGCAAACTTTTTGGCCTGAGGGCCACATCAGGGTTGCAAAACTGTATGAAGGGCCGGGTAGGGAAGTTTGTGCCTCCCCAAACACCCTGGTCCCTGCTCCCTATCCACCTCCATCCACTTCCAGCCCTGACTGCCCCGGTCAGAAAACCATCTAACACCCCCCTTGTCCCGCTCCTTTTTCCCCTGACCGCCCCTTCCCGAGACCCCCCACCTCAACCACTCCACCGGACCCCACCCCCACCCAACACCCCCTGCTCCCAGTCCCCTGACCCCTATCTACAACCCCACCTCCTGACTGCCCCCCTCAGAATCCCTGACCCATCCAACCTCCCATCCTTGTCCCCGGATCACCACCTCCCAAGACCCCCAGCCATAACTGCCACTCCCAGAACCCCACCCCCATCTAATCTCCCTGTTCCCTGTCCCAATTGCCCCAACTCCTATCCACACCCCTGCCCCTGACAGGGCCCCCAGGACTCCCACGCTTATCCAACCCCTCACCCCAAACCTCCGCCCCATCCAACTGCCCCCTGCTCCCTGTCCCCTGACTCCCCACCCAAGACCCTTACCCATGCCGCTCAGAGCAGCATGTCTGGCAGCCGGAGCCAAACGCGCTCCCTGCAGGAGCCCGCAGCCCAGAGCGCTGCACCCCCAACAGCATAGCTACGAGGGAGGAGGAACAGCAGGGGAGGGGCCAGGGGTAGCCTCCACGGCTGGGAGCTCAGGGGCTGGGTAGGACGGTCCCGCAGGCTGGATGTGGCCCACAGGCCATAGTTTGCCCACCTCTGCTTTATACTGAGTATTGTGTACACACACACACTCATGTGATTACACACATGCGCACACACACAGACAGAGTGTAAACATTAATGTTCATCTGAAAATGATAGAATTTGCTTTCCTTTTTTAAAAAATACTAGAAAGTCACATACAAAAGCCAAAAAGTATTAAGGTTGTAAAATCAAACACTCAGTAATCAAGAAATGCCCAGGCAACCCTAATTCTGCCAACTGTGCAAGTGTATTTAGATTCAGTTTTAGCTGATATGATCATATACTAAGTTTTCTATAGGAGCCTGGCCTCAGTCCAGGCACGTATTGGATGAGCTACAGCAAATAAGGTGGCTCAATATTTCTTTCTATTCAGTTTGTGGCCCTGTGTAGGGGTACTGGAATGATTTTACAGTGGGGGTGCTGAGAGCCATTTAACCGGAACTGTTAGCTCTGTATATAATAGAAACCACTTCAAGAAACCTACTTCCAGCACCTATAGCCCTGTGCCCTAATTACTGCGCACAATCCAACCATTGTACCAAATAAGGAATTAATAATTTCCTCAATAGCTTTTCTATAGTTCTTATTGTAGCATCTGATTCTCACAAACATTAACAAATTTACCTTCACAGCTCCCTTGTGAAGTGGGAATGTACTACTATTGCTATTTTACAGCGGGTGAACTGAGCGCACAGAATAAAATTTGCCAACTAGAGTCCACTAATTTTGGTTCTCTGCCCGGTGACTGGGCATCTGACTGATGACACCTAGGGGCTGCTTTTTCAAAGTACTTTGCATTTTTACATTCCTGTATACAATCACAGTATTGTACAAACATTAATTAATCCTAACAACCTCCTGGGTTGAGAGGAATACATTTTCTAATCCCTCTTTTACAGATGGGCACACTAAGAAGGCTGATGTGATCTGAACAGCAGAGCCAGAATAAGAACTCACGACGTCCTGATTTTCAGTCTCATGCTTATTCCTTCAGACCACACTGTCTTTGTCAGAGATACCAACCATCCACAGCTTCTGCTGACTTCAGTTGTAGCAGAGTGCACGACACTGCTGCAAATCAGACCATTGGTGTCTCCATTCAGGAGCTCAAAATGAGGAACACAACTAATGGCCATTTGTGGCAATCTGGGCTTTGCTCACTGTCACACAGTAATATTGTAGCAGAAATTAATTCTCCTGTGTGACATTTACCTACCTTAACCACAAGGCCATCCTTTATCAGTCCACATTCCAACTTCTACAACAAGAGGGCCAGCAGACAACAGCCTCATTCCTTACACAACTCTGATTCGTCCCCTGAGCACCATCAACCCTCTGCCCTTTATAAGGTAGGAGTCCTATGTAAATGTTAGCATCTGATCACATAATTAGAGACCATTTCATAAAGCAAATTTGCTTGCTATGGGGCAACGTTGTGAGGGCAATTCAAGACAGTAGAGCTTATAGAATGAAAGATACACTCTGCTTTCTCTCATGGAGATGTTGTATTCGTACTTTCTCTGTTAATTACTCCAAAATAACAAAAGTTAGACTAAAAGTATATATTTTGTCCATGTGTATGGAAAATACAGGCTATTTCAGATATAACTTCTCTTCATGCTTAGCCATTGCACTCAGAACTTCTTTGGAAGGAAGCCTCTATCAAAAACTTTTAGAAACCATCATACTGTACTTACTGTGAATTTTTCCAATCCTGTTGCTCCTGCATTTCCAACAAATACACCAGAGTTGGATTCAAATTGCAAGGGCTGAGGTGACCTCTGAAACTGAACTCGGTTATATTCTTCACAGTCCATGAACAGAACAGAGTCATTTCCCTGAACAGTCACTGTAAACCGATTCCATTTATTAGTCATCACTGGAACTTTAAATGAAGCGGCCTCTCGGGAGATGGAGGAACCAGGCTCTGTGTAGTACATGATTATTCTCTGGGTGCCATCATCAACTGACGATAGTCTCATTCCCAAGTATATAGTTTTCTGAAAGGCATCTGTTATTGCAAATAGGACACCTCCATCATCGCTGTTTGGTTTTACTGTAACGACGATAGCAAAATCACGATAGAAGGTCTGTGGTATTAAAGTGCTTGTCAAACGGCCAATGTTAGCATCTGGTCCAAAACTGTAAGCTGGAAACCCTCCATAGCCAGTGATAAAGGAGACCGAAAGAGGGAGTGGAACTCCTATAAGCTCTGTCAGATCAAGATGACCCTTTGATCCTCGTTCTATAGCATGAGACAAAAATATGTTATTTACTCCAGTATCTCCATGTTATTTAACATTATATGGCTTAATGAAATTACAATACAACTATAGTGCTAATATTTGAAATGCCTATTCAGCAAGGTGCTTGAGCACATGCCTAACTTTAAGCACATGAGAAATCTCATTGATTGACAGTACTACTCCCATGTTTAACGTGAGACACACGTTTAACTGAGGTGGGGGACCAGTTCTTCTGCAGGGAGCTCCTACAAAAAATGTCTCCGTTAGCCTTTCTTAAATCATGAGTTACATGCACTTGCAGAGAGGAGATGAGAGAATTGAGAATTTATTCCTTTGTTTTCTCAAATAACCAAAGATATTGTAATATAGCCATGAGGAAGGGAGGAAGCAACAACTTGGCACAAACGGTGCAGTGGAGTTTTACAAATGCAGGATAAGGGTACAAGCTGAGCTTGGAAAAAAAATTTATATAAAACTTTTTTGTAGTGAAAAATTACAGAGTTGGCAACACCAAAATGTTTTGTGAATTCATGTCAGTTCAATCAGATTGTTTTGGATGAGAAGCAAACGGGGGGAAACCAAACAAATCCTGGGATATTTTATTTTGACATTTTTTACATGAAACTTAATTTTTTTTGGTTCAAAATTATATTTTTGTTTCAAAACTTCTTTTTTTGAAGTTTGTTTCAAAACCATTTAAAAATTATCCCAATCAAAGCCAAAATATTTAGTTTTGGTTCAACCAAAATGTTTCATTCAACTTAAACTGAAATTGTTTTTTACTCAATTCACTAAAAAAAATTGGAAAAATTTGTTTTCAGTTTGACTCTAAGCTAAACATTTTTTTCAGACTAGCCCAAAAAATCTGTTATTTGCAAAGCTCTAATTATGAGTAAGATACCTTGGAGGATTTGCTCTAAAAGTAGGGTTGCCAGTCGTCCAGTTTTTGACTGAAATGCCTGGTCAAAAAGGGACACTGGTGGCTCCAGTCAATACTGCTGACTGGGCTATTAAAAATCCAGTCAGTGACGCAGCAGGGCTAAGGCAGGCTCCCTGCCTGTCCTGAATCCGTGCAGTTCCCAGAAGAGGCAGCATGTCCCTCCTCCAGCTGCTAGGCGTAGGGGCAGCCAGGGGTCTCCATGTGCTGCCCCTGCCCCGAGCACAGGCTCTGCAACTCCCATTGGCTGGAAACCAGTTCGGAGCCTCCTCTCACACCCCAAATCCCTCATTGCAGCCCCACACCAGTGCTCACACCCCCAGATGGAGTCCTCCCTCCCTCACCCTAACCCCTTGTGCCCATTGTTGTAGCAACAGCATGTTAAATTAATGTAACCATACCACCTACATTGGCTGGATAAACCCTATAATAATAGCTGTGCAATAGCTACAGAGCTGTGCCTCACTGCCACAGCCAAGATTAAATTAAAAGCCTTAGTTAAAAGCCTAGTGGAATAAATGCATCTTGCACTATACACTGAAGCAGGACTAGCAAATTGATTCTGGTGAACAGCCTGAGGAAATTTCACAGGAAGAGGCCTCGGCTGAAACGATTATTTATATTTTCAAAAGGACCTCTTGGCTTTTCTTGTCTGATCACTCACAATGCTGTTTTTTGTAATACATTTTTTATGTGTACTGCAGTCACCCTCTTTGTTCTCAATTCTGCCCTAGCATTCCTGATTGTGCTAGGGGCTGCACAAACACATGGAAAGATTTTTCCATGTGCCCTGAAAATCTTACAACATAACTGAATCAAAACTAATGACCATTCTCTCTTCTGCAACTTTAGCTTCAACATACATTCTCTTACAGACCCTGGAGCACTCTATGAACTTAGTCTTCACCTGCTTTTCCAACTTGATAAAGACTTGGGGGTTTGCTCATATTATTTTTACTCTCTCTAATAAACCAGAATGGTTGATTTTGCCTCTTCTTGCTTTCTTGAAAACTGGATAATTCTCATCTGGGTACTACGCAGAACGAACGTGAATATTTCTAGATAAAAAAATTCACAAGGTGAAGCTAACCTTAGAAGTAAACAATCAGTAATTTAAGAAAAGTCCATACTAGGGTGATCAGATGTCTCAATTTTATAGGTACAGTTCTGATTTTTGGGTCTTTTTTTTATTTAGCCTCCTATTACCACCCCCTACTCTCTCTCCCGATTTTTCATACTTGCTGTCTGGTCACCCTAGCCATACATAAACACTACTATTCGTGGAAGGGGAAACAAAGGCCAGGAAATTTGATGTTATGGTTAACTTTAAGGGAAACCCCAAAAATTAGAGAATATGAAAATTTACCCGGATGGTAGGAAGCCAAACTACCTCTTAAGGTCCCAAGGAAGTGAGTGTCTGTTCAGGAGGTAGCAGAAGAGAGGTCACATGACCAACAACAAGTTTAAGAGGGATTTGGGGTGAGGCAAGGAAGAGACTTTCCATCAATCAGCCTAATCTAATTGATTTAATCTTTGTCTCCCACTTCCCATTCTCAATAAAGGATCTGCCAAAATGAAGGCCTTGAGCGCTGGCCAACCACGCTCTATAAACTTCTGAACCCTTGTTATCTCTCAAGGTCTAGTAGTAAGCTGAAGCATTGGAAAATCACAGGCACGCTCGTCCCTCTAGCTGTCCACGAGGTAGCCATGAGGAGAGCTCTTCTTTCACCACCTATCACAATGAAGTAAACAAGCCTATTTATCACTGTCATGTATGCCTTACAGCACGCTTGTACTTAATAAAAGCGGCAAGCTGGGACTTTCCCAGGTCGCCTCCTTCCGCAAGCTGTCTCCGTCTGTTTCTTCCCGACATCTGGTGATCGCGACGTGATCCAGCCCCTCGGCTCACCGGCTGGCATAGCCTTGGTGCACCTCAGCGTTTACGCTCCCTCGTGAGTATGGGGGGGGATTTATCCGTGTCTCAAAAGGCTCATGCGAAGGAGCTTTTTACAATCATTAAGCAGACGGGCTATGCTCAGGTCTCACAAAGGAGCATAGAAGAGTTAGTGCGTCTCCTTGAGTATAAGTGCCCCTGGTATCCGGAGGCAGGCTCCTTGGAAATCGCGGACTGGCAAAAGATAGGGGACAGGCTCTTTCGAGAGCCTAGGGCAAGTGTTCGCTATCTTCTTCTATGGCAGCACTGTGCAGACGCGGTGGGGCGCTTGCGGGCGGAGGTACCCCCTGCCACGTCTCCCTCTCCTCCTCCTCCTCCTTCTCTTACCCCCTACGGCACCGTGTTTAAAGCCGCTCTCCGATCCTTTTTCTCTTTCCCCTCTTTTGGCTGCGATAGAGAAACAACCCTTGAAACACACCCCCTCAAAAAATATGCTGCAGCCACTGCTTTTTCAGATGCTCTCCAACTCGCTCTGGCAGGCTATACTGGCTCGATTTCCTATCATTCTTACGCTGATCCCCGCTTGTATTTTGTTCAGCGGATGCCTGTCCAGCTTCTTCCCCTCCTCTCCCTGCAGCCTCTCCCAGATGCGCTTACAGTTTTCACTGACGGCGGTCCCTCCCGTGGTGTTGTCTCTTGGTATTCTGATCGCTGGAATGTGAAGGTCACTGCTACCTTTTCCTCACCTCAAAGAGCTGAGTTAGCCGCTGTCCTTCTTGCCTTTGTCCTTTTTCCCTCCCAGCCCCTGAATATCATTACGGACAGTCTTTATGTAGCCAACGTCACCTCCTGCATTTCGGGAACCTATGTTTCCCCTGTCATAGAATCTGCTCTTTTCCAGCTGTTTCTTTCACTTCAGGCCGTCCTTCACGCTCGAACGCATTGTTTTTTCATTGCCCATATCCGCAGCCATCAACCTCTTCCCGGCTTCCTTACTGAAGGCAATGCCCGTGCTGATGCAGCCTCCCGATCATTGTACCCTTGCTCTCTTTCCCCAATCGCAAGTCATGAACTCCACCATCAGAACGCCAAAGCTCTCTCGCAACAATTTTCCATCCCACTCTCAGACGCCCGCGCCATCGTTCAACAATGTCCCCAATGCTCACAGCATTCCTCTTTTCCCCCAACGGGCGTCAACCCCCGCGGGTTAGGTGCCAACCAACTTTGGCAAATGGATGTTACTTCTTTCCCTCCCTTCGCCCCCTGGCGCTTCCTACATGTCTCCATTGATATGTTCTCCGGTTATTTGTGGGTTACACCACAAAAGGGTGAAAAAGCAAAGCATGTTATTAATCATTGTATTCGCTGTTTCGCTGTCATGGGCGTTCCTAATTCTTTAAAAACTGATAATGGTCCCGCGTATTGCTCTACCACTTTTGCTGAATTTTGTACCCGATGGAATATCACTCATACGTTTGGTATCCCTTATAATTCCCGCGGCCAAGCCATTGTTGAACGGGCAAATCGCACTCTTAAAGTGGCCCTCAATCGTCAAAAGCAAAAAGGGGGAATTCCCTCCTCCTTACCCGATAAAGAAGAATGGCTTGCCTCCGTTTTGTTCACGCTTAACCATTTAAATTTGTCTAACGACTGCTCTCAGTTTTTGTCTCGTACACAGAAACATTTTCGCCAAACAGAAATTCTGCCAGCACCGCTTGTGACTTATCAGCTGCTCCCGAGCCGTACCTGGAGTGATCCAGTACCCCTCATCACTTGGGGTCGAGGTTACGCTGCAGTCTCCACCCCGGCCGGCCCAGTGTGGGTTCCAGCTCGCTGTATCCGCCCCTACGTGCATCAGCAACTACCCCAGAATCCGCTCGAGCAGGGCATGGCATTGAGAAACCTCGAATCCAATTCCAGATTTCAATCTCCACATCACGCCGCCGATCACCAAGGTGATCACTGCCCGGCACCGGGGGCAGTGCAACCCCCCGGTGACATGGGGACAGATAAAGAGCCTGGCACAACAAGCCGAGAGAGTGATGGAGAGTCAACAACTTGAGAAAACCCCTGAGAACTATGTTGTTGCAGTGATTTCTTGCCTCTCGGCCAATTCCTGTGTGGTATTAATCGTTTTGATCCTGACGATCTTTAGCCCTTCCCCGAGTACGGCCCTTCCCCCCCCGTCACCCTTAACAGATAATGTTTGGGGCCTTTTAGCCCTCTCGATTAACCAAACCAGTTTTTGCCTGTCTCAACAGGTGGCGGTGGGACAAATTTTAGGTACGTGCCTCATCCCTATATGTCATGAAGCTTCTGAGGTTGAAAATGCAACATGGTTCTTTCAAAGTCTGGGACCCAACACTACCATACGAAACCTGGGCTATAAGGGCTATCATAATTGGGGGGAACAATCCACCTCTCAACCCAAGCAGACTCTACAATTACGTACTCCCTATGTAGCCAGTACAAATATTTCATGTGCCCGAATGACGAATTGTACTTTGACAAGTTGTAAAAGGTTCGGTGGGGGAAGCCTAAATTGTTCTCACTCAGTCAATGTCTCCTACCTATATAAACACATTAAGCTCCCTCTGGGGTGGTTCTGGACATGTGAAGGGTTAACATTCAATTACATCCCCGCCAATATTTCAGATGGCACGCTATGCTGTCTTAGTCGTTTGGTCGTGGTATTACCCCCAAAAACTCCACTCCACCCCCGTACCTCTCGCTCTGTCGCCCTGGATGCCTCTTGTGATTCTGAGGTTCACTTGTTCTCGAAAACAGAGTCTGTGGCATTAGCCCTTTCCCTGGTAGGAATCCCAGGATTGGCTACAGGCAATAGCCTAAATATTAACAAACTTGCCTGTGCTGCAGTTAAAGCTCTTAATGCTACTTCCACCGCTATTGCCTTACTTAATGGGGAACAGGTTGAACTCCGCCATGGGGTTCTTCAGAACCGTGCTGCTATAGACTATCTTCTGCTACTGCATCATTTTGGATGTGAAAAGGTAAATGATATGTGTTGCTTTAATATCTCCGACCATTCCCACGCTATAGAAAATCAAATTGATGTTATTAAAAACCTCACCGCACAAATTCGTGTCGATCCAGACCCCTTTGCCAGTTGGTGGGATTGGCTAGCATCTCTGTTCCCCGGATGGGGATGGTTACATGCATGCATTACGTATGGACTGTTGGCATTGGCGCTGTTGATTTTCCTATGCTGCACTGTCCAGTGCATCCCCTCTCTGATTAATCTCTGCTTGCGGGGCTGTCCATGGAATCAGAAACATTACCGTTATAAATAAAAACCTGAAGGAAGGGATGAAAGCTCGAGCGCTGGCAAACCACGCTCTATGGGCCTTTATCCCTCCCCCATCAAATCCCCACTTGCGAAATTGTCCATAGTATCAGCAATATTATAACCATATGTACTTGAGAAAAACAAAGGGGGAGATGAAGGCCTTGAGCGCTGGCCAACCATGCTCTATAAACTTCTGAACCCTTGTTATCTCTCAAGGTCTAGTAGTAAGCTGAAGCATTGGAAAATCACAGGCACGCTCGTCCCTCTAGCTGTCCACGAGGTAGCCATGAGGAGAGCTCTTCTTTCACCACCTATCACAATGAAGTAAACAAGCCTATTTATCACTGTCATGTATGCCTTACAGCACGCTTGTACTTAATAAAAGCGGCAAGCTGGGACTTTCCCAGGTCGCCTCCTTCCGCAAGCTGTCTCCGTCTGTTTCTTCCCGACACCAAAAAGTATTAGAAATGTTTTCTAGCCATAGAGACCCCTTTTTAAAAAAATAAAATCTTCATTTGCAAACAGCATGTCAGATGAATTCATTGACAGATCTCTCTAGGAATTAGCTTACATTTTGAGGTCTGCCTTGGACAGCGTGTGAACCCTCACCCCTTCGGGGAGGCTAGCCTGCCAGCCCTGCCCTTTCCTCTTGAGGCCCCGCCCCACATCACAGCCCCAAGCTCTCCTCCTCCCAACAGCTGGAAGAGCCCCGTCCCACCTGAGCTAATCACCCTGAATCACCAGGCTGCCTGAGCGCCAACCCGACCCTCAGGACAGCTCAAGCCGCCCTGGCCACCAACAGGCCTGAGCCCCACTGGCTGGAGCTGAGCCTCCTCCTGCTTCACAGCCTCCCCTGACCTATGACACATGAAGTCTTTTGCAAGGAAAAGGCTACAATTTAGATATCCAGCCCATTTGACACCATCATTTAAGCCCA
The DNA here is from genome assembly GCA_007922305.1 of Dermatemys mawii. NCBI lineage: Eukaryota > Metazoa > Chordata > Testudines > Dermatemydidae > Dermatemys > Dermatemys mawii. Next base: position 1,983,283 of record ML677371.1, on the reverse strand, counting down.
TTGGAGCTGATGTGCCTTTCTGACACCCCTATTTAAAACCAAAGCTTTTAAAACAAGAGTTTAGTCTACTCATCTTTGGCCCTGCACACTGAAATGCCTCACCTCCTTATATCTGAAGGCCACATTGGCGGCGAAGAGTGGCACAGAGCTCTGTGTAGGAGCTCAAAGCTCTGTGTGTCGCTGCTATTATGTGCACACTCCAGAGTACAGTGATTAACACACGCTTTTACTTTTAAGTCAAAGGCTCCCACACAAATACCTAGTATGCCGTGTACCAGATTTCTTACAACAACACTTTAAGATGAAAGTTTTATCACAAGAAGAGTTATAGTTACAGAGAAAGTGCTCCCAGGAAACTCATTACATAAAGCAGTGTCAGCGTGAGGCATCAAATGGAAAGTCTGCAACTCTAAAAGAGGCAAGAGTAAAGTTTTTAGAGCTATACATTTCAAGGGCTTTCCAGTCCATGTTGTGGTGAATATAATCATGGAACTTGGCATCCTGGTACTGCAAAGGAGGGCGGGGGAATTAAAAATGTAATTTAAAAAGTTTTCATGGAGAAGTTTAAGTATCTGGTGTTGGGGAAAAAAGAAAGCAAGAGGGTAAATCAGTGTATGAGCGAGGGGGGTCTAGCAGAGAAGCAGCACATAGGCCCAGATCATGCCCCTGTCTTTGTAGATCTAGAGGGCCCATGACACGGCAGAATGACTTCAATGCTGCTGTATGGGATAACCAGGACCTCACACAGCCCAATTCTGCAGGGGTTCTGGAATGGCAGTATGCAAACAACTCTTTGGCACCATGGCTGGAGGTTCCATCACTACATTATCCCCCTGCCCCCTCAGTTGATGTGGATGTACAAAGGCTATGCAAGCTACTTCAGCTCTTAGGAGGAACAGTGGTAGTGGAGCACCAGGTGACTGAGAACCCACCTTGCTCATGTGGACTTTCCCAATGCCTTGCCTATTCTGACAAGATGCTGGGGGCAGAATCTGAGGCATAACTAAATGGAGTTAAACACCATTTAAACCAAGTGGGACTGAAAGCCTGATATGGGCTCAGTTCATTGCAATGTACAAACGTGCACTGAAGTTAGAGTGAACCACCAGTTAGTGTTGATCTGGGTATAAAGGGAGTGTGGGGTGGAAAGACTGTCAGAAGGTTCTATGGTTAATAAGATGACTGAATAAAAGAAAGTGAGTGTAAAAAATTACAGTGAGATGGTGGTAGCACCTCCTCGAGTTAAGTATTAAGCTAGTCTCAACCTTAACAGCTGATTGTTGTTAACTGCTCTCAAACCTATAGTAAGAATTATTTTGTCCCAGTTTTAAAATTCACTTTGCATTATCCTCTGTTAAACTGTAGCACGTTTGAGCACCTGATGTCTTTTTAGGTTTTCCACTGTCAACTGGTATAATCTAATAGTTATTAGGCAAATCCATCCGGTCAGACAAGCTTTTGTTCATTATTTCTCTGATGGGCTGAGGAAACCACACACGTCTACACTACATGCTATAAAATCACCTTTAGCCAGTGGGAGAGAGCTCTCCTGCTGGCATAATTAAACCACCCTCAAATGAGTGATGGTAGCGTGTCTCTTGCCGTCATAACACTGTCCACATTGGCGCTTTTGTCAGTGAAACTTATGTTGGTCAGGAGGGCATTTTTTCACACCGACTGGCAAAAGTTTTGCTGTCAGAAGTGCTAGTGTAGACAAAGACTTAGTCTGACCAACAACAAAGATGTCACATCCACAAGAACATTTCACAAACTCTTAAAATTTGTAACTAATCATTTTATACTGCACACCCCATTTCTCATGCTTCACCATGCTGTGTTTAGAGCTGTGTAGTCATTAACATATTAATTACCCATATCTGATGTGTCTGGGAGAGAAGCCTGACAGGAACTAATATTGTAGCATTAATGCCTAATTAGTAAGTCATTCAAGATAATAGAACAAAAAATGTGATACTTTTAGTCATTGTACATAAGCATTTGACTATGGCACACATCACTGTATTTGCAATAGGGATGTGACAAGTATCTGATTCAGATCTGATTCATACAGTCCACAGATCCAGCCCCCAAAATCTCATAGGGGACACTAAGATAGGACAACAGGGGGTTGCATACTTCAGGGAATTATCTGTAGGATGGGAACGACACCAAGAGAGTAACAGACCAATCTTGTAACAGGGGAAGATAAGGGTGCATTTAGAATCACTTAGTGAGCCTGAAAAAAACATAGCAGAAAATCACATGCACATACCTAAGGCATTGACTGGCTAACCATCTTATATTATAGCCAGTCATGCAGCATACAGTGCAAGGCCTCAGTTTTGTGCCAGTGTATGTCTGAGTGAAAAAAACATAAGCTTTTATCCTTAGACAATGATAGTGATCCAGTCATAGTGTAGGTTTTAGAATGGTGACATTTCTTATGACAACATAATACCTAGTGTGACAAAGCTCCGAGTCTGTATTTGTGGGTCTTGCACTTTCTGGCAGATTCAGGGGCCTCAGAAACTCATTTAGGCCCCAGAGTGACCTTCCTTTCTCAGTACAATGGCAAGAGTCACTGCCTAGTGAATTATCTTCATCACGGGCCAGTATGGGAGGTTGAAAGGGGGAATACCCCACAGTCCTTGTTGCTCCATAGAGCTCAGTAGGCACAGTTCAGCCTCCTAACTGAACTGAGACTTGCTTCTCCTCTCAAGAGGATTTCTGTAGAGTATGGAGGGATGGAGGCAGGGGGGGAACCCGGGCCCACCCTCTACCCCAGGTTCCAGCCCAGGGACCCTAATGGTAGCAGCTGTTGATGGTTTTCCCTTCACCACTAATGCTGCTTTGATTCCCTGGGCCACTCCTCCAAAGTTCCCGCTTTCTAGCTTCACCCTTACCTCGAGTTACAGCCAAGCTTCCTCTCTTCCAGCTCCTTTCTCCTGGGCTCCCCTGAGGGAACTGGAAAGGAGAGCTTTTAAGCAGTCTGAGTGAGACCTTGATTAGCTCCACCTGTCCCCATTAGCCTAAGAGCCTTAACTGACTAATTGGTGTCAGGTGTCTTGATTAGCCTGGAGTAGCCTTTGTTTGGCTATCCAGGGAACAGGAACCTGCTCATCCTGAGGCTTATATACCTCCCTTCCAGCACTCTCTTATACCCTTCGGGTCTGACTCTGTCACAGTAGATATTCCACAACAGCCATAAGAAGTCAGGCATCCTGACATTTATAAAGCAACCCTCAAAAGAGCTAATGGGCAAGGAAGGCAATTTCAGGATTTCTTTTCAATTCCCAACATATAGGCCAAGGGCTTCAAAATGGGAGCCTGATATCAGTTTCCTACATCCATACTTATGCACGATAATAAATCCATACTTATGCTTTATCTATAAAATTATTTGGATTGTTCAGCACTTTTCAATATTTGGCCGTTAGGCCATTTCAAAATCTTGTCCTGGTGTCTCATTAAGAACTACAAAGAGGCCACAGGGGCAAGAGAGAAATATTCTCCAGAGACTAGTAAAATCGATATTCTCCTGAAGGAAATATTTTGGAATGCAAGCTCCCTGTGAATCCCTGAGCCAAGTCACCAAGTTTACTTCCAGAGTAAAATGATGTTGATTTTACAGCAGAAACATTGATCTGGAGTCATACAGCCTAGTCTTGGTCTCAACAACTACTGAATCAGCAAGCGTTTCAGAGGCAGAATGGTGATTTCTCTTTTGTGAGGGTTTTCTCATTTTACTTACAGGACTGCCATCAAATGCTTTTCTGAACACGCTCTGTAAATTGCAGGTTGCCAAGGAAAGCATTGACATACTGCTCCAAAACAATGCTATTAACATAATGAAAGTTTTCAGTGACTAATATGTCAGTTTGGGGTGTCCTGATCATGCTCAGCACTAACAACACTTTGTTAAAATGACCTCTATAGCCTCCTTGATTGCCATCAGCCAGAAAGTGGTCAGCCATTTTCAACATTCCTTTTGCACTGTTGTCAAACTCTACAGCTCACGAGTGGAATTAGGCCTCACTGGAAGATCATGAGCAGATGGAATTGGATTTTCCAGTTGCTACATTTATGTGATGAAAAAAAAATATGGGTTCTGACAATATTCATCTCTGTTTGTAGTGTTGTTGTGGCCATGTTGGTCCCAGGATAAGAAAGACAAGATGGGTGAGATAATTGGACCAATTTTCTGTTGGTGAAAGAGACAAGCTTCGGAGCTACGCTGAGCCCTTCTTCACATCTGGGAAAGATCCTACGAGTGTCAGAGCTAAGTACAAGCTGGGACAGATTATTCAAGATAAGTAGTTGATACAACTACAGCCCATATTTGATGGGGACCACATCCTGAAAAAAAAATCTTTCCTGAACCCTCCCAAATTTGCCACTCATTCGCAGAAGAAAGCTCCCCACAGAGCAGGACACATCCAACTTTAAGCAGCACCAGACACAAAATCTGTAATCATATCTCCACTGCTACAATGATCAACATGCCCCACAACACACCTTGCAAGATCCATAGGTCTTACTCATGTCTATCACAACATGTGATGTTCCTCATCCAGTGAACTAAATGCACCAACAACCACCACATAGCGATTTTCTATCTTGTGTCACCTATGATCTCAAACGAGTTCACACAGAAAAACAATAAGACAAAAAATACCATATCACACCATATTCTCACAGATGGATCAATCTATATCTGACCTCTGAGGTTCTCAGTTTCAAAGGAAACCTGCACCATACCTTCAAAAGATGAGCTTGGGAGCTTAAATTCATAACTTTGCTAGATACTAAAAATCATGGACTTCATGAAGACACTGGTTTTATGGCTTATTACAACAATATGTAACCCACTAGCCACCCCTTTTTTGTGTCTTATAACTGAGAGACTGTTAACGGGACACTTCCCCATGAATGGTCCCTCAGCATATGTGTTAGCTACCTATTCTTAACATTTTGTTTCAGCTGTCACACTCTGAGTACCTTTCCCAAACCTGAGAGTTCTGTGTAGCTCAAAAGCTTGCCTCTCTCACCAACAGAAATTGGTCCAATAAAATTTATTACTTGACCCACCTTGTCTCTCCAGTATTTTTCTCTGGATTTGATACTACACTGATGAGCGGTGTAGAAATGCTTATACATGAAAGAAATTCTTGAGGCCTTTGAAGAGCTATCTTGTAATGTAAGCTGTAGAGATTTCAGCATTACTGTCATGACTCCGACAACTCCTCTGTGCTCAGGAAGTCCCACCCCAAGACATTGGACCCCAAAAAACAAACAAAAAAACCCTAAGCTGTTCAGCTACATTGACTATGAACAAGATACATTGTGACTTATGTCCTCTATTACAAGTACAACACCGCTTTCAGCTCAGAGTCAAACAGCACTAACGCACTGCACAGCGCAGCCCCACAAGCTATTGGCTCTACATGAGTCACAATCCCTCCCCCATGTTCTCCTGGGACAATGCAGCTCTAGCACCCCTGGGGTGGGGCTGTGGTATAAATGGTGCAATCTAGCCTGTAATGTGCTGTAGCTCTCTTGAATGCTTTATATCAAAAACATTTAACAGTTATCTAAGATATTCTGTGTAATGTTCTTTTCCATACAGATGGCTTATTAAGACGAGAACTGTTATTGACCCAACACTTACCATTATAAAAGATTACTGTGATTTTTTTTTAGAAGATCTAATACCTCCATTGTTTGCAGCAGGGTTTTAAAATTTGCTGTGCAGAATACTCTGCAGCCGGAGTAGAACCTTTTCTTTGTCTCCTGAAATCCTGTTCAGGTTTAGCTGAGTTATGAACTGTTAAATATTGCCACACATCCCTTCTCTTGCTTGAATTCCTCAAGAACTAACTGAAGACAAATATTCTAAAGAGCTGGGCCCTGCCATCACCACAGTAGCAGCAAATACTGCACTGGGAACGCCTGAGAGCAACTGTGGTGAAGGGTGGAGGGAACAGTAGGGCCAAAGTCCTACCTATGCATACCTTCTAATCCCAGCAGACAGCCCCAGCTTCCCATTCCATCCTGGAAGGTCACAAACATGGGGTGCACCACTTCCTGAGGGTGGGGAAAGGGAAAATGGGTCAGGCTGTGTTTCCCCTTTTCACCGCATGGACAGGACACCGGAGACCTGTTTTTCCCGCTCTGGGTTACAGTCTTCTTTTGTTGCTACCTAATACAGTTGGTTCTAAAGGTTTAGAGTTCAAACTCAGCCCATGATTCAGGATGTGTGCGGAGTTACAGATGAATACAAGTTCATAGATTCTAAGGCCAGAAGGCACCATTATAATCATCTAGTCTGACCTCCTCTAAAGCACAAGTCACAGAAATTCCCCAAAAATAATTTCTAGAGCACATCTTTTAGAAGAACATCCATTCGTCATGATTTAAATGTTGTCAGTGATGGAGAATCCACCATGACTCTTGGTAAATTGTGCCAATGGTTAATTACTCTCTCCATTAAACATGTATGCCTTATTTCCAGTCTGAATCTACCAGAATTTGCTTTTGTTCACACATCTTTAATTACATGATCAAATACTATCCTCCCCCCATCCCCGCCTCCCTGGACGCATGTCTCGGTCAACACACAGGAAAGATGTATAAGGGCAACTGTAAATCTGACATTCCCAAGCTTTCAAGTGCTTGATTATACAACCTAAATAATGTAGGAGGGTTATTTTGTACATTGAGGCAAGTGAGGCATTTTGTAAGGAATCAGTCAAGACTATACAACTTTCAGCAACTCTATACAAAATGCCTCAATTGTGTCTTTATTCAGTTATTGTAGCTGGTATCTGATATATGGAGAAGACAATATGTTATCCAAGTCCATAGAAAAGTGGATTCATAACATCCTTAAACTGCAAACCTATGTAGCTGCAAATCTGTGTAGCTATTCCGACTTAACAAACAATGGGCTTGATCCTCCAACCATGGAAGCCAAAGGTAAAACTCCAACAGAATTCAGAGGGCGCTAGACCAGGCACTATATAACCATGGATCAAATAGGGCTGCCAACTTTCTAACTGCACAAACCAAACACCCTTGCCCCGCCCCCTCCCCAAGGCCCTGCCCCTTTGTGGCCCTTCACCG
>ML677371.1:1924766-1976151 GCA_007922305.1 Dermatemys mawii | reverse complement strand
CCCCACAGCTCCTATTGGTCACAGTTCCCAGCCAACGGGAGCTTCAGAGCCTTCATCTGAGGACGGAGGTAGCACAAGAAGCCTCCCTGGCCACCCATGTGCCATAGGGCTGCAGGGACCTGATGCCCACTTACAGGAGCTGCGGGGAGTTAGGGCAGGCAGGGAGCCTGCCTTAGTCTGGGCCCCTGCTGCACTGCTGACCGGAGCCACCAGGGCCCCTTTTCAACTGGAGGCTCCAGTCGAAAACCGGACGCCTGGCAACCCCTAGCTCTAAGCCTCAGTATGATTCAACACTGATTGTCTGCTCCTGAAGGAAAATGAATGTTCATAGAGTCCTAGAAATGTGGGGCTGGAAGTGACCTTGGGAGGTCATCTAGTCCATCCCCACGTGCGCAGGCAGGATTAAGTACATACCTCAAGAACAGCAACTGCCATGTTATCCAGCAACTCACATTTCTTTTAATATTAAGTCTTTGTTACAATTTTTAACAAAAAATAGCTTATAAACCAAAACTTAGTTATATTTAATCATTATGGTCACAAATGCGCCCACAATTGAAATACCATAATGGTGAGTGCTACATAAATACCTAGAAAGACCAACAGATAAACACAAAATTAATGTACCCCGTAAGAGTAAAAAAACCTGCTGTACCAAACAGGAAGGAAAACAGGGCTATTAACTTTAATTATATAAAGTCTAATTTTATTATACAAACTCTTATTAGCTTTAGTGATGCATAATCCTGTACAAGCCTTAAACAAAAAACTGGATGGTGTTTCTATTGAAACTGACCCTAAATTAATTGCTATCACATTCTTCTGTACGATTTGTCATGTACAATAATTACAGTGTTTCTTTTCTTTGCATTTACAGAGACCACAATACACTAAAGCAGAAACTAATCCCTTTGACTCTATAGAAGGGATTTTTATTAATCCTTCTGAACATGTGATCTAGATTGCCTGCATAGTTTCAAAATAATGAAAGTACATGCTGTCAGGAAAAGAACAAAAGAAAGTTTTCATTCCAGATTGTTACTTTAAATGAGTTTCATTTAGCCCATAAATTAATACAGATGTTTTAAGAAAAATAATTAAAATAATAAGTGAGATTTTTGGTTTTGACTTTTGATATGAAGCTCTTTGAAAATCTTAAGTGTTTATTCTGTAAACTGTTTGCACTGAAAATGAAATTTGTGGAATTACAGTAGTTTCATTAAAAGCTGGTTCCTATACAGAGTTTTACCTGAGTCACTTAATTTCTGGGATTTATTCATTGTAGGGAAATTTATCGTGAAGTTAGGTATAAGAGATCTGACCAAAAAACAAAGATCTTTTTTTACATTCTGCTGGTTCAACATGGTAGATGGGCAATTTCTCCCCTCTGGGATAAGGAGTAAGGAACCATCAGAGACCCCCCCGAGTCCCAAAGCAAAAACAATTCCAGGCACTTCTATACACTAATTGGCATTTAAAAATAGGGTCCAGTATGTTATCACACACTATTTCTATATACACAAACAAAAAAGAAGCCAGTACCCTAGACAAGCTGAGATGAACACGGACCAGAGGAGCAGGAAATTACAGGACTGATTTTGCAGCGTCACTCCCTGCACCCCTTCCTTTATGCCAAGTTTTGAGACAACCAAAAAAATAGTTTGCTTATTTTACAAGAAACAAAACCTTCTAATTTTAAACTAATAAAACAAATGAATCAAAAACCGAGGAAAGGAAGGGAGAAATGGACAATACGACCTATACCTCTGTTCTAGGGATGCCCAAATCCTGAATCTCTGAATGCTTGTTAGCACAAAAAATGCTGCTATTCAGGCACTGAATGTTCTACGTCCCTTGCTTAGTCTTTGGGAAGATCCCCTTCCAGAGAAAGATTCCAGGATCACATACCAATTGCTCAGGCTTCTTGCCACAGCTGAGTCAGAACAAAAAAAGGCTTCCCTCAGGGTATGACCATATTGCAATCTGAGGTATATTGCATCTCAGATTGGCATACCTACACTAGCTTTAATCTAGCTAGTGTAGCTAAAAACAGCAGTGAAGGGCCAGCCAGCAGGCTACCAATGCATGAGAATGCATAAGAGGATGCCAGTGCTAACCCCCAGAACCTATACCTGGTAGGAGTAGAGGATTATGTCAAAACTGGGGAGAAGAGGGGAGATGCCCCTCATACTGGGGAGGGGATAAAGAAGAGACAGTGTAAGTTTGGGGTGGTGGAAAGCAGCTCTATCCCAATAATATCTGGGGGCCCAATGTTGGTTCTGGTATGCATCCCTAATTTGTCCTTTTTCTATGTTGTTCAGCTGTCTGGCAGGAGATTACATGGTAGGGGGAGAGTACAGTAAATTACCCAAACCAAATAAAAAAAAATAATAGCAGGGCCCATTGTACTTCACTTCTATGGCCTGGAAAAGAGAGCTGAAATCTGAGGGCACTATTCTTTAACTAGACCTGAGGTAAAGGAACTATTCTTTAACCTAGACTCCTAGGGTGAAATCCTGGCTCCCAGTGAAGTCAATGGGGAGTTCTGTCATTGACTTCAGTGGAGCCAGGATTTCACCCATACATAGTCAACTGTAAATTAACCTTTTTGCATGTCAGGTGGTTAATCCCACAGCTGCCGAACTGAAACTAGCACTGCTTAACTTTGCTTCTAATACCTCAGTACCTGGGATAGAGGAGATAATACAAGACAAAGGGGTTCAACTCCATTCCAATTAGGTACCTAAACATTTAAGGTTCAGTGATTCTCATGTTCACACCTTCCTCCAACCTGATTCAATGGGCCAGATTCAAAGGAGAGTTGAAAATAATAAAATTTACCTGCTTACCCTTAGCATGTAAATTCCACCAGTTTAGACTCAGATTTAGACCCAGATTCTCTTTAGACTCACATCCTTTTGCAGATGTTGGACTTACACCCTTTACAACATCACCACTGAATTTGACCTTCCAAGTCTAAAGAGTCTAAACTGGTATAATGCCTATATTGAGCAACTGGCCAAAAGGAGCGTAGCTGAAAATGTAACTGGAAAGTACAAGGTACTGTATAGTAAAATAGGTCATTTCCTGTGTCAATGGAATTACTTGCATCAGAAGAAGGAGAAGGAGAATTTGGCCATTGGATTCAAGACCGACAGCCAAATTCTCCTTCTGACATACCCATGTAAACCCTCTTGATTTCAAGAGCGTTGTTCTGGTGTCAATTCTGAGAGGAAAATTTGGCTTCAATTCGCTAATTATTTAACTGTATTCACGTATGTTGCCAATGCTTCACAGAGATAGCTGCTATTATTTCCATTTCTACTAGTGGCAATGGTGTATGAATTTTGACAATGCCTGCCGGCCCAGTGCTCAGAAAGAGCAAACACTGTGTTGTATTCATGTCTGCACTATGCTATGTGCTGTGATAGCTAGCTTAGACTCAGAGAAATCTATTTAGCCCAGAATTCAAGGAGACAGCACAAATAAATAAAAGTAAAATAAGTCTATTTACTTTCCGTGCAGACTGAGTTCTAATGTCTCTGTTTTCATCACTTTCTTTCCTCCTGAAAGCAGCTCTCCAGTGTGTGCGTGTGTGTGTGTGTGTGTGTGTGTGTGTGTGATTATATAACAGGATGAGTATAACAATTAACTTAAGATCCCCAGGAGAGAGTTCCAAATGTGCCTTATTAATTACCAGCGTAAAATTTTAATTTGAAACAAAGGAATTTGCACATTGCAGTGCTGCTAATCCTTATATTTTCAAATTGGTCTATGGAGTTTTAGCTGCACAAGTCTCTACAAGGTAAAAACATGCCCCCTTTATTGTTGTGCATGTATCTATATTTGTGTGATAGTCATACAACCTTGTACTGCATGGGAGATTCATTAACAGATGATGATTTCCCACCAAAAATAGGGAGAAATCATCAGGGAATTGGTGTCTTATCTAGTTAAGAAAAAAACCTAATACCTCAATTATGACAGCACTTTTTGGCCCATGGGTTCAACCAATTACTTGCTAAAGTCAAATACATTTAGACAGCATGAAGAGTTTTGAGACTTTTACATGCATAGTTGAAGGTGTACAGTCTAGTCTTCTGACTTTTTTCTTGCTGTAGCTACAGACCTACTACTTAAAATGAAAGTCAATATCATAAACTAAAATCTCAACTTTCACTTGCATCAGTGTGACGGTAAAGACAAAGATTGCTTTGTTACTGCCAACATCCACTTCCAGCATGTGCAAGGAAAAATACTACAATCACATGGCAATTATTTCCAACTGACTCTGTGAGGATTACGGAAGCCCTGTGATATGCTCTGACAAGTACTTTCTAAGGATATATATATACACACACACACTCATATTTTTCTGCCGTAGGAAGTGTTAAACACAACACTGAAATTTGTGTTGTCATAGTAGTTTATTATTTTGCAGCTCATATTACCTGTTTTCTTTTGTTTCCCCTGACTTATTTTCTTTCCTGTCTTTAACTTCAGTTCTGAGAGAGCTTTTTCCTTGGAAAAATTAGTTACTGCTTCTCCACCTGGCAAGGTAGATTCATAAGAAACTCCAGTGGCACCTGAAGATACAGTGGAAGTGATAGTCCCCGCAGAAGCCCTTGTGCTAACTGTAGTCCGACTCAGTGAAATGCCGTTTGCTATGTAGCCCTTAGGCACACTTACGTTTAAAGTGATAGTGTTGACAGCTGTGGCTACAGGTGGAGTAGTTGTTTGTGTGGTGCCCCACAGCCGTTGCCACCACCATTGCCCTTCTGTAAACCCAGACTGCATTAGGAAAATAATCCAGGCTAGTTTGCTGAACATCTTTCAGTGCTGCAGACAACAAATCAAGCCTCAAACTTTCCTCTCCAATTGCTTGATTGCTTGTCTCCAATTTTTACAGCTGGTAAAAGTGAAGAAGAAATGACTTCATCCTAAAAACTGTTGAAAGTTGTTTTACGTTGCTACCAGAGTTCATATGCCACATTCAGACGTGTTTTGTGATCTTAGGTGCCTAATTTACAGCCGAAATATTCCTTACTAATCATTTGTGTCCTTGTGTAATGTAGCTCTGAAGCCAGTTAGTTACCAGACTTCTTTTCTAATGGAAATGAAGTGCATATGAGCCAGCTTTAGGAGGAGTTTCTGAACTACACCAATCAAATACTGGACACACCCTTCCCCTAAAAAAAAAAAAAAAACAGACACACACAACAAACACAAAAAAACTGTCTCATATGCAGCTACAACAAATGAAGAATCTTTTGTTATATAGGTCTCCCTGGTGATAGGCTCAGTGCTATGGTAAAAATTAATCTTGTGCAATGACCAATACTGTAGTTCTAATTAAAAAAATCCAGAGTGGCTTGTCATGTGAATGAAACACAAACTTGTGTATAGTTTTATTCTGTTTTTCTGTACTGGGAGTCATATATTTTTAAAATATCAGAAGGAGTTTTCAGGGGAACCACACCGTGTTTTTTATGGAGCTTTCACACAAAAAGTCTTGTGCCCTGAACGTTTCTGCATATTCATATTTCTTGTAATATTTTATAGACTAAAAAAAAGCAAGGGAAACATATGCAGTAACTCCCCAGGTTGACTGCAGCCCTCAACCAGATCCTTGTTTTCCTAAACCATAAGCCTTTAATAAACTTCTGCAAGCCCCAGGATTATGAACTCCCGAAGAGCGCAACACGGGCTGAGCAGTGGCAGAAGAGCTGCTGCAATAGGATGATCAAATGTACAAAGGGTGTTGTGGGAAGATCAAAGGGAGGATGGTCATGGGATGAAGCAGGGGCTTTCTAGATTGCCATGGATCTAAGCAAGCTGGGGTAGAGGGATGACTTCCCCACATGAGCTTCATTAGCATCTGCAGAATCTAAGCAGAGAGAAGTAGAAACTCAATTTTCTACTTTGCATGAACATCCAAATAAGAAAGTGACCCAGCTGTAACCATCTCGTGGGAGAGAGTTTACCTCTTCCCAGTGCTACTCTTCTTTCCTTAGATTAGAACATACATCAAACCCCACCAAGCTCCAAACAGATCGGTCTACAACCTTCAGTCTTCCACTGTCCAGACCTTCTGTTTATGTCTCTGTTGCACCCAAACTGTTTCCCATTCTGAATCTGTCTAGAAATATCCTGTTACGCTCCACAGGGTATTTGAGCTCAAATTAATTCTGGAGCCAAAAGCCTGCTCCACTCTCTCTGCACCCCTTAAACCCACGTTAAAATCTGAAATGAGGCTAAAGACTGCAAAGATCCTTGTGCAGTGAAGATGAATTTCAACAATGGGAAAGAACCACAAAAAGCATCGCTTTCACATGAAACAAAGAACTTCGTTAGTATAAGGAAAACAGTATTATCCCAAAAGCAACTCTGCTTCTTTTACTACTTCACTACATTGGAACTGCAGTCTAGAGCCTTTCCCAGCACCATGATACCCGACTTCCTGCTACAGTTTGAAAGAAACAGTACAGACAATATTTCTTGTTGTAACTGACAGATGCAGAGCTTTCTGGGGTATAAACAGCACTACTTCATATGGGCACTCACACATGAAAAGTATATTTAGGTAGGTGCTCTGGAGAAACAACAATGTGTGGAATTGCAGAACAACCTAACTGAAGCACATTTCATCAAGCAGGTGACCAGTCAGCAAATGTGAAAAATCAGGAAAAGTGTGTGTGATGTGTGCAGGGGGCGGGTAATAGGAGCCTATATAAGAAAAAGACCCCAAAATCAGGACTGTCCCTATAAAATCAGGACATCTGGTCACCCTATCAAGCTGCATCATACTGAAACCAGAAATATTAACTGTTTTCCACATGCATTTAAACGAATACACTTATGTAGAAGCGGTGTTAGGAAAACACTGCAAGAAAGAATGTAAGAATTGCCATGCTGGTAAAACAGAAATGTGAAAGCCAAGCAAATGTCTGAACTCTACTTATGCCAGAGCAGAATTCTGTCTTTGCTAGACATACACATCTACTGCAGAAGAGCAAAGCGAGAGACTTCAGGCCAAATTCTGTCCATAGATGCTCCCATCAGGCTCATTAGAAATGTATGTATGCCCAAGAACTGTACATGAAACTTAGGCATGGTGTATATACATTTAAAAACAAAACTGTTTTGGTTAGAGACGTGGATTAGGTTTTTTTTAACTAAAATATTTATATCAGTATACCCCCTAATGTAAATGCCGTTATGCCAGTCTAAAGCTTCTCACTGGGCCAGTGTATTCTCACAAATTTATGTGAATAAGCTACGCCACTTCTTAAACTGGTATACCAATATAATTGTGTCCACATTAGGGGGTTACTTCTCTTTAAGTACACTGGTTTCATATCCATATAGCTAAAGCAGTATAAACACGGTTTGTAAACAAGTCCTAAGCATTTGTTTCCTTCATTATCCCCCCTAATCCTATTCTTCCCCTTCAGTTTGGGGCTCTCTCTTCTAATTTCCTTTACTAACTATATTCTACCTCAAAAGGAAATGGTTATGTACTTTAAAATAGAATTAAATTTTAAGTTTTGTATAGCAACCTCCCCATTGCCTACAATAAAATCTACAAAATAAAGTTTCTTCTTTTCCCTGTTTTCTTCTTTTCCATTTGGTAAATAAACCTCCCTCCCTATCCCTGATTCTAAACAGAACTCAAAGAATCAGGGCTCTCTTCCCCACCTTGCTTGAGCTTCATAATCACCTACCAGGCCATAAGAGGCTTTGGAAAACACTTACTATCTATTGTGCTGAAAAAACAGCAAGGAGAATCACATCACTGGACACACAAAAATTGTGGCTTATTGTTTTAAAGGTCAGGGTTTCCCCCCCTCCCCTTCAGTGGCAGGAGTGAGTTTATTACATGCATGCATAGGGCCAAATTCCCTATGCAGAATTTGAAAGGCCAAATTCTGCCTTTCAATATTCAGATGCATGCATAGGGCCAAATTCTGCCTTTCGATATTCAGATACTCACTGACTTATTGGGAGATGCATGTGTTTATCTAAAAGAGCAGATATTGGCCATTACAATCCAGAGATGATTTTCTACCCGATTATAAAGGTTTAAAGTAGCGATCTGTCCAAGCTGCAAAGTACTGATCTGGAACTGAAATATAAGTGTGTTCCAGTTCTGGGTTCCACTTTGGGTCCATTTAGGTTTCGGTCCTACACTACATAAGAGAGTCTTTATAAACTGGAATCAACGTGCCATCTAACATTTGAACCATGCCACTGTTGAACAGATGGGCAAAATACATAATGGGTACCAAAAAAAGACAGTAAATATGTTGACTGACTTCCCTTCATGTGCTCTTTTCCTGTCTAATTCCACTCTTTGGTTGCAATCTGCCTTTTGAGACCCATCTGGAAATAACATGTTGTAAGGCATGTACCTACGGGACAATTTACAACTTGTTTCTGGACTCAGACTGTTTGGATTTGGGGTGGGTAGGGTTTTTGTTTTCATATTTTTAGTTCCCAAAGTGGGTTCTCTCATCCCTGCTCTCCTCCAGACTAACTAATCCCCTCACTGTTTCATGGCTCTATAGCACATATCTAGAGTAATGGATGGCACCCATAAAACTCTATGGATATTCACACATATCCTCACTTTTAATCTGTGCAATGGTGAATTTCATCACTTCTGAGAGTGCTGGCATTTGAAGTGTTCACTTATGAGCCCTCACCTACAAACCTGAAATTAGAGCATGAGTTGGTTAAATATATGATTAAAACCACCTTGAACACCCAATTAAAAATAATATAATTACTGTGTGTGTAATGTCATTGCAGTTGTATGTGTTTTGATAGGATTGCTCCTTCTTGAAAGATGTAACCTGATTTAAAAGCATAGAACTTTTCCTGATTGGGCAAATTGTTTCAATAGTAAATTTCCTTTAAAAAAATCACCTCAAGGATTCAGTAATGGAAGAGAGATTTCCAAAACATTTTGGAGTTTCATCCAAGATCTTTAGCAGGTCTGGATTGGTTTTGAACAGCTTTGCAAGTGGCTGGAAATATAAATTTAAGTTATTTGTAAGACATCTCAACTTATGTGAAGCAACTTAGTGAGGCCTGAAACGTCAAACATTTTTTTAGACCGCTGTTGATTGGGATTGCACCAGTAACCCAAGGGAAAGGCAGGTGACCTGGGATGGAATTGACCATATGGAAAAATACAGCCTGAGCCTAACTCTGCCTAACTGCCTCAACAACTTCCAGGGACTTCAGGTGACCAGCGCCTTCGCCCCACCACTCTTAATCTTGCTAATTCATCCATTCCTAATATTGTGGGCCAAATTGGTGTAAGTGGATGCAACTCCCATACCAGGGCTGAATTTGTTTCGCCATCTTTAATTGCATATACCTCTCTGGTGAATACACACAGCTTTTCTGGAAACTTTTGAGTGGACTCTGGATAGCAATTAAGATTAAATGAGGAATAGCAGAACCAATAATATTCAGACATCTGGATTAAAGCATTTGTACTTTCCCACTGTTCAGTATGTGCACAGAAAAAATTCAGATAAAATCCTGAGTTCAAGGAACCAGTTTCTAGCTATTCTAAATCACTCCATTGGAGCTGCTCTTCTAAGAGGGGGAACGATGGTATAAATCCATAGACTTCAGAAACCACCGCACAGGCAGAGGCAGCTGGGTTACCGACAAGGAGACTGTGTGCAGCAGCTTCCTCCTGTCAACTGTTTCATCTCTTGAAAATGAGCAAAATATACAAGAGCAAAAAAGCCAGGCTGCCTCCAGCATACCGAGAGAATGACTTCAATGACAAAACTCTTTGAGCCTGACTCCATGAAGCACGATTGCAGAGGCCCAAATTTGGGACCTGAGAGAAGACATATTGCTGGAATTTTCTTCACATAAAGGGGCGTGAGATTAGCCCCACGTGATGTGACGCTAATCACTGCCATGACAGCAGAACAAATGCATTGCTGTTCTCTGTTCAGCTACTACAAGAGGCTAGGTGTGGAGGATGATACAAAATGCAACTTGAGCTCTGAAAGCTTCACAACTATTTAAGCACAAACATTACATAGGACTGAGATGTTTAGACAACCTTCCCCCACACACACACTAACACTCACCCTCCTTTTTATTTTTTAAACCAAAAGGTTTTGGATGACATGATTATTTGTTTACTCGTTTGCTCAATATGAAGATTATATTACAGATTGGGCCAGATTCTGTTCCTATTTAACTCAATGAGAGGAGAGGGAGGCCCCTGCTATACATTAAACTGTCCATATAGCATATAGTGGCACTTGCTACATAATCACTATATGACCATAACTGCACTTATAACAGATGCATTATTGAGCCCACAAACTTGGTAGGGAAGGGAGAGTGCAGTAGCTTGAGGATTGGCCAGCTAAACCCAGCGTTGTAAGTTCAATCCTTGAGGGGGCCATTTAGGGATATGGGGCAAGAAAAAGAATCTGTTGGATGATTTAATTGGGAATTGGTCCTGCTTTGAGCAGGGGGTTGGACTAGATAAGGTCCCTTCCAACCCGGATACTCTATGATTAATAGTCCTGTAACCAAACAAACAGATGATAATTGTTTAACAACAACACAGGAAGCCCAACATCCTGCAGCAAATCTGACAGGGTATGTCTACACTGGACACTCTAATTGAGCTAGCGCACTAAAAAATAGAAGGGTAGCCATGGTGGTGCAAGCAGGAAGAGCTACCCACCCCAAGTACAATCCCATAGGATCATACTCAGGTGACTACCCCTTCATGCTACTAGGGCTACATTTCCATTTTTAATGCGCTAGTTTAAGCGGAGCTAGCACAAATATGTCTGCTTGAGCTGGAAATTACCCATCAGCAATGGTAGAAACATACCCATAGTCACATTTCTCAAGCTGAGAAAAGGGCCTCGAGTCCCTGCAGCAGAGAGAAAGGACAGCTGGGCTGAAGTAATGGTGTATTAGATCTTCCTTGCATGAAATTATTTTCACGCCGCTTTGTATTTGTTTTCTCACTCTCTCTCCCTCCACCCATCTAGTGTTCACAATGACATCTGATGCTTGTATGTCCATTGCCAAATATGTCTCCCAGTAGCTCACTCTTTTGTCTGTGCATGAATGCCTTGTTAATATAGGACACCTCCACTGTGTTCAGCTTGTGCTTTGTTTTCAATGGCTCTTTGGATGCCCATCAAGACAGACCTAGTTAGATGACAGAAACCACATCCTACAAAGACATTAAAAATAACAAGCTAATAGTGTCGAAAACAGTTGACATCAGGCTCTTCCACGTCTGTACATTATTACCAAGCAACACTCTTTCCTTCTTTGCCTATTCCCAGCTCGAGTAACCAAGACAAACAAGGCTCAGAGCTCTCTTTATAGGGGGGCAGGTAAACCATATGCTGCAATGCCTGTGATGCAAAACTTATGCAACCTCTGCATTATTTCATAACATGGTAATTCTGTATTCCATGGGATATCATAACTGCTGCACACCATCACTTCACAGATAAAACTCAGCTGGGACCTTTGATGTGCAGTCAGAAATTTCTTCTTCTTCTTCAACAAAAATGTTTACTCTGCAAAGGTTATGCAAAGGTTTCCCATTGCTCTCTGTAGCTGCAGCCAAAGAGCACAGCCAGGGCTTTCCTTCACTCTCCAAAATGTTAGTAAATCATCTAAAGAGAATCACAAGGGAAATGGCCCACTTTGAAGTCCACATATTACTGAATCGGCTAGTCAGTCACTCTCAGCCTTTCCATATTACTGTGTCCCTTTCAGGAGTCTGATTCGTCTTACGTAGCCCAAGTTTCACCTCACTTAAAAACTATTTGCTTTCAAAAATCAGACAAAAATACAAAAAAGTGCCACAGCACACGAGTACTGAAAAACTGCTTACTTTCTCATTTTTACCAGATAATTATACAAGAAATCAATTGGAATATAAATATTGTATTTACATTCCAGTGTATAATATAGAGAGCAGTATAAACAATGACATTTTAGTTTGTACTGACTTCGCTAATGCTTTTTATGTAGCCTGTTGTAAAACTCGGCAAAACTAAATGAGTTGATATACCCCTGGAAGACCTTTGCATATCCCAGGGGTAGACATACCCCTGGTTGAGAACTACTGAGCTGGGTGAGTAAAGCAGAAAGTGATTTCTTTGCTGCTGTAATTCCCAGCAAACACCACATCTGCTCCATGTACCCAGCTTGAAACTGCAACCAATATATTGTTTGAAGTAAGGGAAAGAAGCAAGAAGCTGTAGTCTTTTCCCCAAAGCCGAGGGAAGATCTAATATACAAGGGACTTCATTTCAGCAGCGGTGCACACCCACAAAATGATACTGTAGGTTTTTACCTCCTCCGAAAATCAGATCTAACTCTTTTATAACTATGTTTTCTAATTTCTTTTTTGCCAACCCCTTTTTCATCATCATTAGCCTGCCCTCTACTGGACAGAAATATATTTAATTTACATAGCAGAATACAGTTACTACCTTTTATAACCATATATAATGCACAAATCCGTGTTCTCTTTCACTTAGTGTGTTTATGTGCATCATTGGAGGGCTCCATTCTTTCCTTACATACATTGAGGCTAGAAAACAGAAAATAAAATCATTTAACAGATCTCTCCATGGAACAGCTCAATTGTCCAGGGTTTTTTCACCAGAATTGTGACTAGTCCTTTTATCAGGTTGATTCCTTTGCCAGCTGTTTGAATAGAAGGGCTTCCATATATTTTTGTGCACATTGTAATTAGCATGCTCACTTAAATGTATTAAGCAGGTCGTCTTTTATGTGGCTTCCACTGTGTCACTACAAATTCTACAAAAATGTATGCTTATGTATAAAATTTATAACCCAGGAAATTCAAATATAGCACAAATACTGAACTACTTTCATATTGTTATGGTCCTTCCTCCTTTGGGTCTGGAAATAGTGCACTTTTAACAACTGAATGTTTGAGGACATATTGTTCAGGACTAGAACTCGCAGGTGCTACAGTAGTACACATTTAGAAAGAGAGATGTGCTTAGGCTTTACACAAAAACAGGACCATCTTCACATAAGGCAAAAGATCCAGTGGAGAGCTTTGTAGTTCCAAAGACCTGCAAGTAAAGTGGGGGGCAGAGAGGAGAGGAAGGACAGACTCACAGGAATTCTTATCACAAGTAATAAACAAACAAACAGCCATTAGAGCATAAGTTACTCTGGAATTAAACATTAAAAAGTCTATGACTATAGTTGCAATGGTGCAATAGTTGCTGATTTGTACTCTCAAAATAAGCGACACTGAAATAGTCCATGACTACAGAAGTCACACCATTATTCTGGGCACCCAAAGCATAATAGCATCTCAGTAACTTAATCATAGAAATTAAATACAGCAACCATTTATACTTCATTTTGTCAGCATATGGTATTAGCATCAAAATCAAAGTATTTTGCTTGCCAAATAGTCAGTTATCCCACTTCCTAGGATGTACTTAATTATTTGGAGAACTATGCACTCAGAGCATTTCATGAGGCATACCATATACTATGTTATTTCAATATGCCAGCTGAACAGTTTGGTCACAGAAGAAAGGAACAGGCAGTTTTTATTTTTTCATTTTTGTGAAGAGGTTATGGACAATCTAACCCTTTGGACAATGGAGACCTCTCCATGTGATGGCTCTTTCCATATGCTGTTAGATGATGGTGACCATATTTTCAAAGTAAATTATTAGGACATTTTTGTGATGCATTTTTTAGGGTCACAATGATCAGACAAAGGCAGAAGTACCCTTTTGTCTTTTAATGTGTGATGATGTCACTATTGCCAGCTTCTTACTCAACAACAATATGCGCATATTTCTCAAAGTGGAGGATTTTTTCCAGTAACTTATGTTCTGAGTTTATCATGAAACACTGAACAATCTTAATTAAAATTCACGTTGAGCAGACGAACAGCTCTGATTGTTTCTACATTCATTCAGCTTTTCTCTTCACTGTTCATCACACCAAACATTCATTCCACTGGACTTTTTGTTTCTGGTAAACACAGAACAAATTATCTTTAGTGTAGCAAGTCCTCTTGAGCAGATATTTTGTAATTTTATAACATTTTGATTACATGAAAAACTGGGACATTTCAAGTGTCCTAAAGAAGTTCCTCAGACACAGGGACATAGTACAGTACAACTGGGACATAGGATCACTATCTTCGCACTGTTTGCATCTTAGCCATATAGCTGATTCCTTTGTTCATTACATTTTAAAAGGTTAGGAACAGTAGAAATCTAAGATCTGACAGGGATTTCAATGACCCCTCTCTAGGGTGGCCAGGTGCCCGGTTTTCAACCAGAAAGTCTGTTTGAAAAGGGGACCTGACAGTGCCCAGTCAGATTGAATGACTGGACACCCAAAGTCCAGTTACTGTGAGCAGGGAAGGTGGGGAGAGAAGGGAAAAGAAGCGGGGGAGGTGCCAGGCCATTGCCCACTCCAGCTCCTACTCAGCTAAGGTCACCTCTTACCTTCATCAGGCAGCTGCAGCTCCCAACCCCAGCTCTGCAAGCAAGTCCCTCCTGAACCGGTCAGTGGGAGTGGAAGGGAAGAAAGGAGGGGAAAGCAGTGAGAGACAGATAGAGGGGAGTAGAGAAGTGGATGGAGCAGGGCCTCGGGGAAGAGATGGGCAGGGACAGGACCTTGTGGAGGAGCGGGGGGGAAGGGCGGTGGAGAGAAGGTTGGCAACCCTACTTCTCTCCCAAGGGAGATTTTTATACCCCTGGGCATCTTGTGTTTGGCCTATGTTTGCTATTGATTCTCTATCCACTGGTATGACATACTCTGTCAGCTGCTGCCAGTGCCCTAACAAGAGGCCCCCACAAATATTTTCTACCTGTCACATCATGAGTTTATCATTTTAATTACTTTGGCTCTGATTTGTGTCTTTTTAACTGACCTCAGCTTTCAAGCTGATGGAGTCTGCAACCCTCTTGGCTTTATCAATTGGCTTTCTGTTTCCTACAAGCACTGGGGGTGAGAGGGGAGAGCCTTTATTTTGCTCAGTTGCCTGTATTTGGTCAACCAGTGCAGCGGGACAGTCTGCAGCTGTGCGTCACATGCTCTGTCTGTCTGCAGCATGAGCACTATCCAGCTGTGCACCCAGCACAGAAAGGATAAGAAAAGCAGGATAATTAGGTTAGTAAATCCAAGGACAAAAACTTAAACATACGATTGCAAGTTTAAAGAATGCTTGCTATGCAAATAACGTCTTGTATCATAGGGACACAGCACATACAGAGATGTTAATTATATTTAGGTCAATCCCACTTTGAATTAGCATGCAATTTATATCACAGTATTTTTTCCTATCAACCATAATTTCTAAAACTATATAGACGAGTGGCTTTTACTTATGGTCTATGTCTATATATTAAGCAAACTCTGTGCAAATATTCACCCTATATTTTCTTCAGGTGCAGTTTCACACACCCCTTCCTGCCCTCTATGTGGACAAAGCCCGAGCACCAGTGAGATCACTTTGGCACTGTTATACAGGCACTGCTAAGAGCTCCAGGTAAACAACTGCACACACAAAGTCATTTGCAGTGCATGACAAGTTCTCTTGATCCAACAAAAACTAGGAACGACACTAGATGTTTTTAAATACCAGCAACTAGAACTTTATCTGTTAGCAGACCAGTGGTAGGCAATCTACGGCACAGGTGTCAAAGGCGGCACACAAGCTGATTTTCAGTGGCACTCACACTGCCCAGGTCCTGACCACCGGTCTGGGGGGCTCTGTATTTTAATTTAAGTTTAAATGAAGCTTCTTAAACATTTAAAAACCTTATTTACTTTACATACAACAGTAGTTTAGTTCTATATTATAGACTTGTAGAAAGAGACCTTCTAAAAACAGTAAAAAGTATTACTGGCACTGAATAAATGAAGACTCAGCACACCACTTCAGAAAGGCTGCCAACCCCTGTAGCAGACTATTTATATATAGGAATCTCTCTCATAAGGCACCAAAGAGAGTGAAGAGGCAATAGAAGGTGCACCTCAATTCTCTGTGCCCTATGAACCAATGTTTCACAGTCTGGGTTTTAAAAATTGCGGACTAAATGTTTGCAGCAATTTGCAAAACAAACCCACAGAAATAAAAAGCATTTAAAAATGTATCTAATAGGAGGAAATTTCATTCTGCACCGGGACATTCCATCAGCTTGAGTTATTAGTTGTTAATCATCTTTTCACCTCTAACACTCAGAATAGTTTTCAGGGGGAAAAATTAGCACAGTGAGTTAGTTTGTCCAGTACTCTTGCCCACTTTTTGGCTAGTATTTTTGTTTAAATGAGAAAGCAGATGATTAGATTCTACAGATCTGCACTGCTGAGGTGCATTATTTATCATTGGTGAGAGAGAGAGAGAGAAAGTTTCATTCCTTGTTAAAATATTGGCAGCACATCACTGCTCCCAATTCCCTAGCCTAATATCTCAAATGTGCTTAAGTCCATGCTGTTACTGTTCATACTATTTCAGTACTGAAAAAAACAAACATTTCACTGGTAAACCCACAGAGATCTTTAAGGAACCAGCATTAATCCACTAGCTACGCTTGCCTGTAATAAATGCATTGCTTTCACTGCTTAATCTTTCAATAGACACTGACTGGCAGAACAGCAAATTTATGGAAAAAAATCACAAAAAATACTCTATTAAAGTATGGGATTGTTAAATCTTCCACAAAGACCTGATCCTGGATGCCTCTGAAGTCAGTGAAGAGAGTGCAGGATCTGACCTCACGTTAAAACCTTATTTCCATTTAACCTTGCTGCCAAAAATCCCTCAGAAATATGTCCCTGAGCAACTAAACCAGGAGTGGGCAAACTACGGCCCGCGGGCCACAAGTGGCCTGCGAGCCGTTTTTATCCAGCCCGCGAGCTCCTGCCGGGGGAGCGGGACCAGTGGTCCCGCACTCCTGGGCAGGGCCGGCTGCTGGCCGGGCGCGCCGCCCCAGACAGCACACCAGCGGGCCGCAGCCGGATGCCGCCCGGAGCCCGGGACAGCGGGCCCGCGGCTAGCACCGTGCCCCGCTCTCCCGGCTCGGGGGGCCGGGCCAGCCGCAGCAAGCCACAGGGCTCGCGCTCCCAAGCCGGGGGTGGGGCCGAGCGCAGCAGACCGTGGGGCCCCGCGTTCCCAGCCCGGGGGCCGGGCGGAGCTCTGCCAGCTGTGGGCCCAGTGCCCAGCTCAGCAGGTAAGCAGGTGGGGGATGTTGGTTAGGGTAAGTGAGAGGGTGATTGGGGGCGGGTCTCGGGAGGGAGCAGTCAGGGAACAGAGAGCAGGGGGCTAGATAGGGGATGGGGTCCTGGGAGGGCAGTTAGAGTGGGGGCGGTCTCCGGAGGGAGTGATCAGGGGGCGTCGGATGGGTCAGAGGTTATGAGGGGAGCAGTTCAGGGGCAGGAAGTGGGTGGGGCCTTCGGCCCTCCGCACAATTTTGAACCCCAGTGTGGCCCTCAGGCCAAAAAGTTTGCCCACCCCTGAACTAAAGGAATACATACAAACAGACTCCATAGAATATGCAGTTCCTGTCTCCATTTTCTGCTATATTTCCACACAGGGTTAAGACCCAATCACTACTACTGTACTGTATAGCATCAGTGTACACCTACACTGGGCCAAATCTCTCCTGGAATTCTCTCTCAATTTGTTTTGCTGCTTTACCAATGTCTCTAGTTTTTATATTGTGCCCATCCACTACTGTGGTATCTAGCCACTCAAAGATTCCAGAAAAATCTTTGATATCTGAGTTCTGATTCTGAAAGGTTCTGAGCACCATTAATATTGGGAGTTGAGGCTACCCAGCACCTCTTCATAGGCATTTAGACCCAGATCCACAAAGATGCATAGATGCCTAAATCCCAGACTGGGGTGCTAATTCTTGGCCTTATGCACCTAAGTTCCAGGTTTGGCTTCACTGTGATCCCACAAAACTCCTGTGAACCCTGTAGCCCCCTAAACTCACTAGGCACCTACATTTCAGCCTCTGAGCATGTGTACCCCTGTCTCCTAGGCACCTGGACCTCCTGCCAAAGCCCCACAGTGATTCGCAAAGTGGGGGAAGATAGACATTTGGCTGCCTAGGTTGCATGCACGACCCAACCTGATAGGTGAGCTCAGAGGTTGTCTACCAAATCATTCCCCGTTCAAAATTCAGAAGCCACTGCAGCCACCCTCATAACTTTGAGTCCTGTGCATGGATGCTTGACTGGGATATGGGAGACTCAGCTCCAATTCCCAACTCTCTGCCAGAGGAGGGGGAAAGGATTTGAATTGGAGTCTCCTACATCTCAGTAGAGTTCTATGACCACTGAGCTATGGAATATTCTGATGAGGCGTTCCCTCAGTCTTTCCGGTTGGAGCTCTTCCCCTATGGATAACTACTTAAACAGCCACTGGGCTGGAGCAAAAGAGTGAATAAGAGTGGGAATGATTAAACAGTCCAGTTATTAGGGAACTCACCTGAGAGGTAGGAGGCCCTGAGTTCCATTCCCCAGCTCCAGTCCCTCTTTCATTGTTTAGCCACAGTGGAGCTAGGCTTGCCAACTCTGACTGAAACTATTCTGGGAGATTTTTTTCCCCAACATGGCGTAATGTCAGTTTCTTAAAATATTCTATTAAAATCTGCTGGATTGCTTTCAATAGTCACCGGGAGATAGGTGCCAATTCCGGGAGACTCCAGGCCAATCCTGGAGGGTTGGCAACCCTAAGTGGAACAGCTTCAACCTGAGAGACTGCAGGAGCCTCTAAATCCCCCTCAGAATACCCCATAGCTAAGTGGTTACAGCACTCTCCTGAGAAATCAAAGACCCCTATTCAAATCCTCTCTTCCCCGCAACATAGAGCAGGGGTGGGCAAACTACAGCCCGCCGAGTACCACAGCCCCTATGTTCCTTTTGTGGGAACTGACACTTAGCACCTTGCATGATCACGACCAGGGCCAGTGTAAGCTTTTCTGCCGCCCTAAGCGGTGGCGGCATTTCGGCGGCAGCTCGCACGGCCTCTAGCAGCTTCGGTGGCATTTCGGCGGCTGCTCGCACGGACCTCGTCTGCTTCTGTGGCATTCTGGCGGACATACCCGGAAGCGCAAAGCAGCAGTGAGAGCTGCTGCCAAAATGCCGCCAAAAGCTCCAAAAAGCCGCCCTCAAAAAACAGAGTCACCTTAGGCGACCGCCTATGTCACCTAGTGCTTGCACTGGCCCTGATCATCACCACTGTCTCGGACATCTTCTCTTAGGTTCCCACCCAAAAAATCTTCCCCCACCCCGCACATCCGAAAGAAAGCAATTTGTTCAGTAATTGGACAAACCTCTGACATTCTTGGCAACTGGCCTGAAGGGGATTGAACTGACTGCGATAGGTAGGATTAATTTTAATGGGCATTCTGCTTGTAAATAGCCTAATTTCCATTTGTACTCAAATATTACTTACTAGAAAGTAGTAACAGTGCTTTGTGAGATTTACCTAACTTACATATATACAGAGTTGTTTTATAGATAACAAATTAAGAAGCACAAAGAAAACAAGTGCAGTGCTTTTTGGCCCTAGATCAAGTCTGGCAAGCATAACATGATCTTGTAAAACATTTTTCCCTTTGATGATTCTTTGAGATGACTGATGAATTTAAGTACCTGGATTTATGGTTAAGTTCCCAAGTTACTATTAGATTTTGATTAATAGCTAAGAAAATTTTTCCTGACACTTAAGCTTTATGGTGTCTCCTTGATACAGGACATTGAGAGTAAAGCTCCATCAACCATTCGTACACCTTTCTGATTTATTGATTAGTCTCACTGCATCTTAACCTTACCTTTGAAAGCATGATATTGTTTATAATACTTTCTATGCAACAGGCTAGCTTTCTCCTACACGCAAAGAGAAATCCCCCAAGCACAGTTTGTAGAGACCCACAGAAAATCATTGCTGCATTTGTCCCAATAGTTACAGCAATTATAAAATAATTAGAGTGAGTATGAATTATTTTAAGATCCTTTGGCCTGATTTTCTGAAGGTTTTGCTTTTCTCCTGTGTATTGTAAAATTCAAGTCTGCCTGTACTGATCTTATATTTATGTAGTTCCTTTGAGATATATGGATCCCAAAGTATACTTTAAAAAGTTTACCAGTAGAACAAACTTGTGGGCTCAACCATGCATTCTACCACAGCTGGGGGTAGGAGACAGCGTTAATCCTGCAAACCAGAACTCCTGACAGCATATGCATAAGCCACACGTATACTGTCTCCTGGATGCAGCTCAAGTTCCCAGCCACATAGCCAGCTCTGCTATCTGGCATAGAAAGGATGGCACAGACTGGCCTAATGGTACTTGCCATCACTTCCCAATCCCTCTGGGGAAGTTAACTTTAGCATCGGCACTAACCAGGGACAGTCCTTATATTCAGAAGAACATGAAGATTGCTATTGTAGCCAGCCCCTGTTCAGATTCACAAAGATGGGAGGCAGGCTTCTGGAATCCTCTTCCTCACCTACCCCCCCAGAAAGGGCTGGGCAAAACTGAGCTGTTATATATTATTGTATTGGAAGGTGTCAATGGCTTCCATCAAGAGGATCTCTGATATATCAACAATTGCAGACCTGCAATTAAAGCTGCTGGGTTCACTAAGGCCCTTCTTCTGGGCTCAGGGGAATGAGCAATTAAGCTTCTTATGCCATGAGATAGATTGAAACAATAGAAGCCACTAACCAAGGCAATGAGCTGCATGGCAAGACCTGGTCCAAAGTTATATCATGTAGACCAAGGGGTTGCCTGATTGCAAATGTAGGGGAGAAGGAATTGTTTGGCAAGCTGTGTGAGAGAGCCAAAAAACAAAAACAAAAACAAAACACACAGCAAAAAGCCAGCCTGCAGCAAGAGAAGCAATCACAAGCATGGCTCTGACAGGAAGCAAAGGAACAGAGCTCGTTGGGTGCCGAGCATTCTGGAAAGGCAGGCTTGGGGAGATTTCAGAGCAAAGAAACTGCTGCTGTTTGTTTCTACTGCGCTCAGGAAACCAGGACTGTGTGTGTACATTGTTTCTAAGTGAACAGGATTGCATCAAAGAACTTACCTGACTCGCATAATCAATTTCTCTTCCTAACAGAAACAAACCCACAAAGCTCTGAATTGTGGCCAACCCAAAGGGGCAATAATATCTAAGAATTGCTGTGCTGGCATTAAAGCATAGCAGCTATTTAACAGCATGCACCATCACTGTTTAACAGCTTTGGATAAGCTCTTCATCCACTGGAAACTGCAGAGGGAATTTAGGTCTGTGGAATGTAATTACACCAAGTGAAATATAGCAAGGATACACAGGGATTAGCATCACCATTCTAGAAAAGAGTGTCATGGGACCTTTAATTAGCACAAGTGGTCAAGACCTTGGCTTCACATCTCATCCAAAAGGCAGCATCACTCTTTTCCCAAGTCAAGCTCAGAGGAATGCCACTTATTGGATCACCAGCATCAGCGCTGCTGTGTGTGATTACTGTTTTTAATACAGCATATATCTAAACGTAAAGGACTTCTGTGAAAAAATGTGAATTATTACCTACTCTTTTCTGGTGCATGCCACCCTGGGAAACCAGATGCTAAAGCTCAGTGGCATTTTCTTAGCAGAATACTTGAAAAACTAAATACATCTTCCATCTCCCCTAGAAACTGTATTTTTGTTACATTTCCCTTCCAACTCTAAAAGCAATAAATTCTCACAGGATGTTAGCAGGTTCATTATAAACGTCCTCATTGCTAGAATATGTATTCCTAGCCTGATGCAGCCAATTTTATTTTAGAATGTTGGAGAAGAACTCAGACAGCCTCCCAGATTTAATGGCTGTATATGCAAGCAGAGAAACTCTGCCCAAATGTGGAAAAACTGAGACCTACTTGCAAACTTTGAAAACAACTTGGCACACTGACCTATAAACACATTCTCATCCCATATAAAGGGATTGAGAGGGAGCCAGGATACAGAGGAGCTGCCCAGCTACTTTCAAATTACCATTGCTGACTTCAATCTGTGCTAGCAGCTTACATGTACCATGGGATTTTGTCCCACAGAAC
Organism: Dermatemys mawii; assembly: GCA_007922305.1. NCBI lineage: Eukaryota > Metazoa > Chordata > Testudines > Dermatemydidae > Dermatemys > Dermatemys mawii. The sequence goes on along the minus strand of ML677371.1, from coordinate 1,954,018 downwards.
TTTATAGTTCATGGACTCACTGCTATTAGGACCAGACTCTGTATAGTTGCGCAGAGGTAGGCACCAGGCCCGCAAATCCAGTGCAAGGCAAGAGGCAGCATGGGTCTGTGTGGCTCTCTCATGGTCTGACACATTGTCCATACAATGGAAGAACAGCAGTTTTGTGTGCTCACGCAAGGGGGGGGTCAGATTTGCCCCTCAAACTCCACTAACTGGACACTATTTGTTCAGCCGGGTGTTTCGGGTAACCTCAAAACTGTATGTAAATCTTATCTGAACTCATATGAACCTTTTTACTCTAGCAATCTGAATTGTAAATCCTGCTTCATTTCTGGGTAGGTCAGGTGAGCAGTACAAGAGGAGTGTAGCAAGAGGTTTCCTTTCTATTTGGTTTGACTTTGGGCAATGAGCCTGTTTGTGGATCCTTGGCTATAACATGGCTCTTTGAGACCTGGCTCATACAGGTCTCTCTCATACAGAGAGATGGTAATTTCATGATTCCAGTTTCTAACAGGAATAACATAACAGACAATAAATGTTTAGAATAAGAGGCAGTAGCATATGATGATTAGAATTTGATTATGAGAATCCTTATTAGCTTCTTCATAAACTGAATACAAGGAATTAACAATATCTGCCCCATCTGTTACTAAATTACTGGCACCATTGTGACATTCTTGTAAAAATAGGTGTTGCCGCCTCCTGTAGTAGCAAATCTACACGGCACAAATACACTTATCTTCCATCATTGAACATTCTTTTAACTCAAGCGATAGAGCTCGGTACTTTGATGCTAAAGGTACTGGGTTCAAATCCTGATGACCCAGGAGGAGAGTCACAGAGTTTAAGGCCAGAAGTGACTGTCAAGAATCAGGGCCTGCAGCAGAGCGAATCTCCAGGCAGCCTAATGAGCACAGCTGGCCTGGAATCGGCTACCTGATTGGCTACAGCCCCGACTCTGTCAGCAAGCAGACTCTTAAACCCAGAACCAGTTCAGGGGCTGCTTATAGCATTTAGGGAAGGCTGTGATAGCTCTTGTGCCTGCCTGTTACCAGCCTTGCCCTCCTTACCTAACCTAATTTTAAACCTTGGCTCTGATTCCTGACTTTGGCCCTGGGCACCTACTCTTGGCTACCAATTCCTGCTCCAACTACTAGGCATGACCACCCACATCCCAGACTCTGATGCTACCAGATCATCTAATCTGACCTCTATATCACAGGCCACTCAACACAACCCAGCTACCCCCATACCAAGCCAAAATAAGTCACTGTACTGTCACTCCAAAGTACCATTGTCTTTGTCAGTGCCTTCCAGTTCATGTAACATTTTGTATTGATTGTTATTGTGCTTTGGAGTCTTCCTTTTTTATTTCTCAGCTATTTTATAGGTATCTTTAATATCTTGTAGGTTTCAGATTGCAAACAGGCTGGAACAAAAAGTGAGGTAGAAGAAACAAAGACTATAGAATCCATTTTATATTGAACATTACTCTTTCTTGTGGATTTGGTTGGCAATTTTTCTATTGTCTAAATACAAAGTTTTATTGCTTTAGAGCCCAACTGAATTTTTTTAAATGGATTCTGTTCATTTTTCTCTTCCCTCTCATGATTTGTATGCTTCGTATTCTATGCTGTGTGCTGGTTGGTGTAAATCATACAAGCTTCCATTACATTCAAATTCTTTTATTCTCTGAGGACTAGATGCGGATATTAATGCACTAGCCTTTCATGTTTGGTAAAAAAAAAAAGGGAGGGGGGGTAAAAATCTTGGCTTGAATCACAAGTGAAAGAACTTCTTGTTTCCAGCCTACTCCCTCTTTTAGATGGTCGTTCTCCACACCACACTGTTACACAGAGTTCCAAGACTGTACTGAGTGTTCAAGGGCAGGCATGATGTGCCTTAGTGGAGTTTGTGGGAAAGCTTGTATGTAGTTTCCTATCCACTCTGTTTCTGGCCCTGGTCGGTGGTATTGAGGAGGGGACGGACAGCACTAAGTTCTCACACAGCTTTCTTAGACCTGTTTTTTCTCCTCATATGAAAGAGCACAGTGGACCTTATTCACAAATATTCAGCTGTCTTTTCCTTTTCTAATTTCTGGTTCTCTGAGTCCATGAATCAGGATACCTGATTAGGATACCTCTGCTTAGGATACCTCCTTGTAAGATTCTTGCCAGATTGTATAACAATCACTGAATAAAAAGTTTCAGACACTGGAACTTCATCTGGAAAGCAAAGAGGAGTCCGGAACGCTCTTGGCAAAAGACTGACATGGTCTTGGAAGATTTTTCTATTAGTGCTTTCATACAGTATGAAGCAGCCTTCCCATTACATAACATTTGCTTCTATTTGTGGTATAGGATGTTTTTCTAACTAATGACTAGCATAACCTGCCCTGGAACAATCTTGCTGATTGGAACTTGAAACTCTATCCTTTAGGCTTCAAATAATGCTGTCCCTTATTAGGGAGGTCAGAAAATCACTATAAAATAAAAACTATAGATCTTATTGTGTAGGTACTTTAAAAATCAATGTACATTGGCTATGAAAACTGGTACCTAGGACAGAGGTAAGAAATGCTGTTTATTGCGTATTTCTCCTCAGGATTGATTCCTTTGTAACTGTTCTTTCACCTTAAGAAGAAAACCCTCCAAAACAAGGAAATATAAAGGAGACATTATTCCGATCAAAATTGCTAAAGCTTATGTTATGTTCTAATACCACTTCAAATACTGTTATTTTGAGTTTAATTCAATTCACTCCTAAATTAGGCTGGCAGTGAAAAGAGGGCAGACTCCGTGAGTCTCTTATCTCCGGAGGAGGGAATCATACAGCATCCTCCCTCACCATCTTGCTGTGTTTGCACAGGGAGCGGCCCACCAGCCACTTCCGCTGTGATCTTACCTCCACTGGAGGGGAAGCTCACTGGTGGCCTCGTTCCAAAAAACCTCTGTGCATACCTAAAGTGCTTCCAGCTGAGGCAATCATAACTCCTGAGGAAGATCCCCTTACGGTTCCCCAGGTGTAACGATAAGCCACCACAGATGAGGTTCAAACTGGGAGACATGCAGTATGGAACTAATTAAGATAGTACCTACTTCATGTCATTATCTACTCTGTCAAAAACATATACTTCTTAGCAGAACCCTTGGCAATTATCTTTATTAACTCAGACTTGAAGCACTCTTGAAAAGAAATATACAATATATATAAACAATAGAAAGTGAATTTAAGTAACACCCACACTTCTAGCTTCCCACAGTGTTTCCCAAACTGGGGTTTGTGAACTCCTGGGAGTTCGCAAAATGTTACAGGGGGTTCTCGGGGAAAAAGTCCCTAATGGGCGACAGACTGTCCCTAGGGACTCCAGGCAGCAGGGGGCCAGCAGTCTGGAGCCCCTGGACTTCCAAGAGGTAAGCAGATCAAAGCAAGCATCTCTATCACACTGAGGAGATTCAAACGTCAAGACTCCTTATAAGAAATGAAAAGGGAGGTGGATATTTTTTGCTGTTTTTAAAATTAAATAGGCTAGTATGTGGAATTGGAGAATAGACATGACTGACAGTTACTAGCAAGTTTTGTCATTTATTTTTTTGTCATCAAATTCCATACATGCTTCTCATTGGTACAGTACCCTAGACACACCGATGAATTGTTGGCTGTCTCTGCTAAAGTTTCTTGTATGTAGCTTAAAGGTTGAATTGTAAAATGTGTGCTTGTTTGTGCTGACTCATTTGAATATCTAATATGCTGAGGCCCACAGGGCAGTTTATAAAATGCTTGATTGCTGCTATATTTTGGTTTCAGTGAATTAGTTGTTTGACCTGCATAAACGCTGACCTAACAATCACCAATTAGAAAGCTTATGTTACATTTTCCTGTGCAAGTACAAAGAAAAACTAGGTTATCAAGTGTGCCCTTCCACATATAAACATGCACACTAAAATATATATAGCTGCAATGCTTCCATATACAAGTGCATTTATTTGAACATCTTCTTATGTAAGCACATAAGAACATTACTGAAACAAACACTTATGGTCAAATTCATTACTGAAATAAATCCAGCCATTTCTAGACTGTCACACCATGAATGTGCATTGGCTCAAGTGTGCAATACTTTTTTTTATTCTTATTAAAAAGGCCACACATTACTGATGTGTGGTGTAAAGCTAGCACAGATATAGCTACCCAACCTGCAATCACACCTCCAACTACCATGTAGACACACCTAAGGTACCTTTACACTGCCAGAGCTTTGTGAAGGAGGCTTAGGGCAGTCGGGCTTCCTGTTACAAAAATGCAAAGCTAAAGGTATGAGCAAATTCTATTTTTTTCTCAGATAAGTGAAAGTACAGGAAACTCCATGTACAAGCAGCATGCTAATGGAACTTACAGTTGAATAATTAAATGCATGAAACTCGTTAAATTTAAAACATGCAAAGCAATCTGAGCATTTTATTTTATACAGTGTCTATATTAAGGCCTCGGAGTTAATATTGTGAAAAGTCATCTGGGCACTACTGTAGGACTTCACGGCTTTCATTATGCTTCGCACCAAGAATAATCAACACCTTATGGCTTCAGTGTGGACAGAAGTAATATCTTCCAATTCTGAAATCATACCCCCCACACACACACACACACATACCTGAGCACTTGAGTTCAGGTAGAATTGCAATTGGTTGTTAACAGAATAAGTCCTCTGACACACAGGTGAGAAATTCTAGTTCTATTCAACAGCAGAAGAAGAATACCACCGCCTAGCACTTACTGAAGCTAGCTGAAGTGACTCAGCCAATGTTATTCAGCTAACCAGTAGCAGAAGTGGGAGCAAAACCCAGGTCACCATCATCCCAATTCCCTACTCTAGCCACTAGAGCATACAAGCCACTTACGGTACTTGGGTATATGGGAACACAGAAGGCTACAGGTTTTCAGTGTGGGTGGGTTACCGTTACTGTGGAACCTACAGTTTTTCATTTTTTAACTTTTGTAAGTTTACACCGTGATTCTCGAACAAGCTTCAATAATGCAGCAGTTTTGTGCAGAATTCAACAATATTGTAGAGTTACACTCAGAAAGAGAAAATTACTTGGCTACCTGAACTGTTTCATAATACTTGTCTAGTTGGGCAGAGTTGAAGTAGTGTGGTGCTCACAACCTCTAGATCTTCAGAGATTTTCTTCTTCTTCATTCTCCCTCCCTCTCATTTTTAACAGATTCACTGCTACAGCTTCTATTGCTGCCTTTGTCAGTTTGTTCCAAAGAAACAAAAATAACGATCCTGGAGGTCCAATACTGATAAAATATTTAATCAGGATGTGCATCATTTTGGATAGAATGCAAAGTAAATATTATATAATATATGCCAAAGCAACTGTTATAAATGAATCACCATGACTTTGGTCACTGACTCACTAGTTCCATAAAGAAAATAGCATACAACACATTTTCCAACATGCCAACAATCATTTTATTTTAACTGACACATTGCTGCATTTAATTATTAAGCTAATTAAGTGTTTCATCCAATCATTGTATTGCCATTTCTGCATACCCAGGAAAAGCTCTGCATTAGTTAGCTATAACATGGACTAATGCTGCTCTTAATGACCTTAGATTATTAATATGGAATAATTTAATTGCCTACATTGGCATAAATCTGGAATAAATCCAATGTGACTATGAATAGAACATGACACTTTGTACAGGAAAAGAAGTTTTTTTCCGAGAGTGCTTAGCTCTTAAGTGCCGTATTTTATTTGGTGATGTGGCTTTCTGTTATTTCAATCAAATATCACTTGATCACACTGTTGAAAGGCAGATTAAAAGTAAATACTCTGCTCAGTTCCTAATCAGAATGCTAGATTTATGGATTGAACAACTTTCTTCATTCAATTTTAAATACAGTTTAAAAAACTTTAAACCTACTTGAAGTACATGGCAGCTTTACAGCTGGCTAGGATCTTTCTAAATGTTTAAAGCACATTGTATTCAGTTGCTTATCTGAAGAGGTTAGCTGACAAATCTTGCTCTGTTACTCAAGTGGTCTTTTGGCAGGAATGTCAAAGGCTATTTCCCTACTTTTATCATCTTCTTCATGACAAAAAACCCTTGAAGTTTTTATTGTGCCTTTAGCTAATATTCTTTGCACTTAAGCATTTAACAATCAAACTAAAAAAGCTATGCAATACACATAGTAAATATGTGCTTTCTGCTCTCATCGTACTGTTGGATACAGCCTTGCTCTCTTCCGGCTTAACTCCTCTCTCCCCATATTCATACTGTAAGACAAGGATCGATGACATCTTATGTAAAACTTAGATCTGTATTATTAACCCTTGTGACGGAGTCAGACCAGAAGGGTAGAGGAGAGTGCTGGAAGGCAGGTATATCAGCCTCAGGATGTGTAGGTCCTTGTTCCCTGGATAGCCAAACAAAGGCTACTCCAGGCCAATCAAGACACCTGGGGCCAATTAAGAACCTTCTAGAAAGAAGTAGAAACAGCTAGCCTGATTGGGACACCTGAAGCCAATCAGGGACTGGCTGAAACCAGATAAAAACCTCCCAGTTAGTCAGGTGGGCTGTGGGTGCCAGGAGCTGTGGAAGGAAGTTATGCTGTTGGTGAGACTGAGTGTTGGACAACATATCGTACAGAAGGAAGGAGGCCCTGAGGTAAGGGTGAAGTGGAGTTTGAAGAAGCGGGGACTGCTGTGGGGAAGTAGCCCAGGGAATTGTATTGTGTTTTGTGCCTAAAAGGTCAGCCATCTTAGCTGATACTATTAGGGTCCCTGGGCTGGAGTCTGGAGTAGAGGGCGGGCCCAGGCTCCCCCCTTTCTGTCTCCCCTAATTAATTACTGAAAAAGGGAGGTCACTCTGGGGCCTGGATGAATTTCTGAGGCCCCTAAATCTGCCAGTAAGCGCAGGACCCACAAATACAGACTCAGAACTTTGTCACACCCTGCACGACAGGACATGAGCCAAAGTTCAAGCAGACACTTTGATCTGCTGTGGCTATGAAGCAGAAGTCTTTGGGTCACGGGAATTTCGAGCGTTACACAATTTATACTCCCCGTCTGTGATTGCAACTGCAGAACCCGACAGCCTCAAAATTAACTTTCCTAACAGCCATTTTTTTCCTCTCACCTTTTTGCACTCTCTTCCTCTGCAGCATATGCAGCCCAGCATGATCTCCTCTGATGTTCTACAGCAGCTTCCTGTATGAGGCACACACAAGTATGCTAGCTGCCAGGCTTAATTTGTGCCAGGGATTAAGCCCCAGCACATCTAGGCTTGGCAGTTCATAGCCCTCGTACCTCTGGACTTGCTACATCAGTTATGAAAGTGAGAAATATTGCTTGAACCCCGGCACCTCCTTCATTACACACTAAGCACTGGCTATCTGCTGCACAATGCTGCAACTGCAGGAAGGACTCCTCAAAATCCTAGAGGCACTTTTGAAAACATCTCTCCACTGTTGCAGTCCTTTTCTGGAAGGGGTGGGCTGGCAATGCCAGATCAACCCATCACTAGGCCCTGGGCAAATATACACTTCTGGGGCCCTCTATTGATCAGCTAAGTTCCCACAGTATAGTTGTATTTATATTAACGTGGCCCTGGACAATATAGCTATGCTACTGATCTATTCACCCCAGCACATCCACGTGTTGCTTAGTTCCGGGCAGTGGGAGCCAGACGCTGGCTGACCTGGATAGGAGAGGATTAATTTAACCCTCTTCTATCCAGGTCAGTCTGACTGGCTCCTGCTTCACAGACAGTGCCCCATTAACTCCCTCCTGCCTACCCCCAAGGGTTCCCCAACACTCCTCTCCTGGCTGGCTTCCCCATGAAAGCATTCATCACAGCTCCCCATCTCGTAACAGGATGATGGCAGTAAAGCTCCAGCTGGTCTAGCTAAGGTACTGATACAGGAGCCAGCCCCGTAGTAGTGGTGAGGGGAAGCAGCACTGGCCGCCCCACTGCCCACTCAGATTTGGCCCTGCTGCTGCGCAGTCATGACAGTGGGGGTAGCACGGCCAAATTAGCATGAATAGCATTGTGGCTTGATACACTCAGGTTGCTTTCCACCCCACCCCCAACAAATTAGGCCTTAGGTTGCCTGTGCCTTAATCCCACCTGGAGGGCAGGGCATTGTTCGGAGATGTATGTTGTGCACGAGACTGCTGCAAGACTTAAGACCAGTGATGGGGGATCAGATTCACCCTTTCTCCTCCTGACTCCATTCTTCCATGTTAGCCCCAATAAGAAAACGATGCAGTAATCTCCCACATCTTTGCCCTGTCCTGTCCTAGTTCCCTAACAGTACAGAACATCTGTAAACAAGGAGAGTTAAAGGGTTCGAGGCTCTGACGGTTCCCCGTCATCACTGTTCATTCTTTATCTTCTTGCTCACTTTAGCTGGGGAGGAGCGGGGAACAGACACTCTCTCCCTGACTGCTGCCTGTTGGTGAAGCTCATGGTCCAGCTTCTCAGCAGCTGTAAACTGGCATAGCTTCATTGAAATCAATGGAGCAAAACTGATTTACAGGAATTGATGATCTGGCCCCAAGGTTTTTTCAGCACCTGAGAACTACATTTCCATTTCATAACTGGGGTAGGTCCCCCTGCTTCATAATATGGAATTTGTATTATTTAAATAAAAACTTACTTGTGGGGGGAACAGTGTTATGCGATTTGAGGCAGATTGAATTAAGGTAATATTGAAAGCCTGACTTCCTCAGGAGGAGGATGAAAGCAAATTTGTCTTTTAAAAAAACACAATGATAAGTGGATCTGGTCCGATAACTATTTTAATGTGAGGTGCATTGTCAAATCACCAAATTGCTTGGAAAATGCATCTCTGACAAAAGGTTAGGGATAGGAAAAAGATTATGACCAGAGTCAGGCAAATGGAAAAATCCAAGTTTGCCTGAATCCATCCTATTGGAATCTGCTGAACCAAAGCTAAACAGGGTTAGTTCCACAAATATTTGAGCCTCATTACTAGTTCACATTGTGTTTATGCTAGGATAGCTTCACTATTTATACCAGTGTGAGAAAAGAGTCAGGCCTGGGTCACAAGGCCTTGTTGGAATGTAAAACAACTGGCCAGGGAGAACCCCTGCATTCAGGGGCTTCATCCCCCAGAAGGGCTAGTTTTAGGAAAGTCAGAGGTGCCCAAAAAGGTTGTTTATGGATAGGAAGGGCCATCATCCTTTCAACCTTGCCTCCTAATTAGCTACGGATATGGCTACCCTGCAATCAGAGGGGTGATTGCAGCATGTATAGACTTAAGTCAAAGCTAGTTTGGGTATCTACTTTGAACAACAGCAGCAGTAAATCCGTGACAGCATCAAAACAGCACAGGTTAGCTGCTCAGGTACATAGTCAGGGATAAGAGGAGCAGGGGGCTGTATAGCTTGGGTTACCAGTTTCACTGCTGTTGGTTTCGGACTTCGTTAGATCAAAGCTAGTTCAGGTATGTCTACACATGCTTCAGTCACACCTCTGGAGTGCAGTACAGACGTCCCCTGAGACTAGGCAGAGCTAACAGAGCATTGATCAATAATGCCCAACCAGCAATAGAACCCCGTAGTCTTACATTAAATCTAAGGCTATTGTGCACTTTGGGGCTGAGGGAGGGGCACGCCTATCATTCATTGGTTTCTCAGGTCTCAAAAGCCAGCCCTGAACCTCTACAGTTGTCAGAAAAAGGAGCAAATCCTCCACTGGGATAAATAGTCATAGCCCTAGAGGCTTCAACAGAGCCATGGCGATTTACACCAGCGAAGGTGCCCCACAGTCCGGACCTGGATCCTACAATTGTGGAAACTCGTGGTCAAGAGCAGAATGCAAACTCCAACTTCTTGGGATTTGTCCATCCTCCTCGTGTTTACAGAACATATTTATCATTTAAATTATAATGTTGTGAATTTATTGTAACTCAATATACAATTATAAAGCTGTTTCTCCCTTGAGTTTACCCAGTAATTTAAGTTTTTAGTGCTTAACTCATCAGAAAAAAACTTGGCCTCTTTTCCAGAATGTCAGTTTTCTGTACAGATTAGCCTTTTCCTGAGCAAGGTCAATTTCCAGTGATCCATTTGACAGCCTGCACATCTTGGTTTGGAATGATGGTGAACTGCAGCCTGAAACCGTCTGGGGGTCCTGTCTGGGTATTTTATGTTATTTTAAAGTAAGGAAAATAATCATGAGGAGCTTTTCATTTACAAAATGCAACAGCAAAACTTTAGATTTTAATAGCCTTGCTGTTCAACTCAGACTTAACTGGGCACCTCTTTCTGCAACTGAAATTTTGCGGTCCAGTTATTATGTGCACACAAGTTAGGTCATTTAGCCATCTAAATATCGGACTGTGTGCCCAGATCAGGTATTTGGACCTCTAAGTGACCTTATACTGAGCCTGCAAATAAAGACAAGCACAAAAATTGAGCCAAGTGTCTGAAAATCTGTCCCTATAGATTTAGGGCTCTATCCAGATGAAAGCATGGGTGCTGGAACTACAGGTTTGTGCTGCTGCAACCCCGGACTTGAAGTGATTTCCTTTATATGCAGAATTAACAGATTGGTTTGATGGCTCTTAGCCCCTTCCCTATACAAATTGTGCCAACGGATGAAAGCGTTCTGTTTAAAGATGAACATTAGAAGCCTACAGCTTTCCTCTAAGCTAAAATCTGAACTATTCAGCAGAAAAGTTAGCCTGTCACAGAATTTGTGGCCCTGTCAAGAAATGTGCCTAACTAGGTTTTGTAGATTAGAATTATTCTTAGTGGTTATTGAATTAAATGTCTCAAAAATCAATTAACAGCCCCAGTAGTAACTAATAACGAACAGAAGTGACAAAGAGTCCTATGGCACCTTAAAGACTAACTAAAGTATTAGAGCATAAGCTTTCGTGGGCTAATACCCACTTCGTCAGATGCATGCAGTGGAAGTATCCATAAAGAACAAACAGTCTGTTTAAGGTGCTGAACTATTCGAATGACAATGTATTATATTCTGACAGATAGGATAGCTGATTTCATACTTTACCTCCTCTTGCATTTCTGCCTTGCCCTGATATGCCTGTACTGCCCTTTATAAACTTGAGCCCCGAAATCAGCTCCTTTAAGGCTGATTTGGATCATTCTGCCCTTAACTCAGTGGATCCAGTCTCCAGAGGATTCGTCCTGTGTAGGAGGATCCCTGGGTTCCAAACAGCAGCTGCATTAGGTCTTACTCCACCTCTCCCAATACCAGCAGGCACAGATATCATTAATGGAGAAAAGAGAACGTGGCTAGAGACTCCCTTATATCCTTTCTGATTCCTGACTGCCAGAACAGACTCTTGAGGCTATTGTATCTAATGCAGTTTAGCATTTTTATAGTGCAAATATTTCTAGCTAAATAATATAAAGTGCACTTTGTATTCTGTGTTGTAATAGAAATAAATATATTTGAAAATGTAGAAAAACATCCAAAAATATTTAATAAATTTCCACTGGCATTCTATTGTTTAACAGTATGATTAATTGTGATTAATTTTTTTAATCAGTTACTTTTTTGAGTTAATTGCATGAGTTAACTGTGATTAATCGACAGCCCTACTTAGAAGCTTGTCTTTAGTAGAGGAAAGGGGTTAAAAAGGTAGCTTTATCATTGTTGTTGTCCCCACTCCTCATGGAGCCTCACAGGTCTTGTCGTCAGAGCAACATCTAACAGCCTTTACAGGCTGCTCTAAACTGCATTAGATACAATAGTATCTAATACAAGTACTGTAGCGCAATCTCTATCATGAAAGTGTTAACTTACAAATGTGTGGTGGCGGTCGCTTGTACTCCCAGCTGCTTGGGAGGCTGCAATTGGCGGATCACTTGAGAGTTCTAGGCTGCTGTGCACTACACCAATCGGGTGTCCAGTGCTACTGTCAGCTTAGCCAGTGGGTAGCTGAAGGACTGGCTAGAACAACATGTCTGATGTGTTGTGATCAGTGCTCTCTCAGTGAGAGCTGATGGACTGATCGATCAAGGTGACATAGCTGCACTCCAAAACAATGTAACACTTCAGAGCCCACAAATCCACTCAGTCCTACTTCTTCTTCAGCCAGTTGCTAAGACCAAGTTTGTTTACATTTATGTGAGATATTGCTGACTGCTTCTTATCTACAATGTCACCTGAAAGTGAAAACAAGCATTCACACGGCACTTTTGTAGCCGGCATTGCAAGGTATTTATGTACCAAATATGTTTAACATTCATATGCACCGTCATGCTTCAGCCAACATTCCAGAGAACGTGCTTCCATGCTGATGATGCTTGTTAAAAAAATAATGCATTAAATACATTTGTGACTGAACTCCTTGGGGGAGAATTGTATGTCTCTTGTTCTGTTTTACCTGCATTTTGCCATATATTTCATGTTATAGCAGTCTCAGATGATGACCCAACACATGTTCACTTTAAGAACAGGTTTAACAGCAGGTTTGACAAAATGCAAAGAAGGTACCAATGTGAGATTTCCAAGGATAGCTATGGCACTCAGCCCAAGGTTTAAGAATCTGAAGTGCCTCCAAAATCTGAGAGGGACGAGGTATGGAGAATGCTTTCAGAGGTCATAAAAGAGCAACAGTCCAATACAGAAACTACAGAACCCAAACCACCAAACAAAATCAACCTTCTGCTGGTGTCATCTGATTGAGATGGTGAATACGAATGTGCGTCAGTCTGCTCTGCTTTGGATCATTATTGAGCAAAACCCGTCATCAGCATGGACGCATGCTCTCTGGAATGGTGGTTGAAGCATGAAGAGACATATGAATCTTAAGTGCATCTGGTACATAAATGTCTTGCAATGCCAGCTACAAAAGTGCCATGTGAATGACTGTTCTCACTTTCAGATGACACTGTAAACAAGATGTGGGCAGCATTATCTCCTGCAAATTGTAACCAAACTTGTTTGTGTGAGTGATTGGCTGAAGTAGGACTGAGTGGACTTGCAGGTACTAAAGTTTTACATTATTTTATTTTTAATGCAGTTTTCTTTTGTACATAATTCTATATTTATAAGTTCAACTTTCCTTATAAAGAGATTGAGCTATAATACTTGTATTAGGTTAATTGAAATATACTATTTATTTTGTTTTCTACAGTGCAAATATTTGTAATAAAAAATAAATATAAAGTGAGCACTGTATACTTTGTAGTCAGTGTTGTAACTGAAATCAATGTATTTGAAAATGTGGAAAACATCCAAAACTATTTAAATAAATGGTATATTATTGTTTAACGGTGTGATTAATCACACAATTAATTGCAATTAATAAAATTAATCAATTATTTTTTAAATGGCTCGATAGGCCTAGTTTTAAGGGTACAATCTAGGCCTTTGCTTTTACAGAAGAAAATTAATTGAAAGAGTCTGAGTCACAAGTTTATGCAGAAATTACAGCTGTATTTCTAGGAGCCAGTCAAGGGTAAAACAGGCTTAAGTATGCACAATGCACTGTCAACTTGTGAAACTCGTTGCCAGGGGATGTTATGAAAGCCAAAATTATAACTGGATTCAAAGAAAAAAAATAGATAAGTTCATGGAGGATAGGATCCATGAATGGCTAATAGCCAAAATTGTCACCCCATGCTCTGGCTGTCCCTGAACCTTTAACTGCCAAGAGTTGGGACTGGAAATCTGGAGGATGGATGACTTGATAAGTGCCCTGTTCTGTTCATTCCCTATGAAGCATCTGGCACTGGCCATTGTTGGAAGACAGGATACTGGATTAAATGGAACATAAAAATGCTCGTACTGGGTCAGACCAAAGTTCTTAAGAAGTCCCCTGAAAGAGAGAGATGGTCAGAAAACGTTACCTGTAAATACATTCACAAAGGTGGAAAAATGCATTCATAGGGAAAATATACATTTTCATATCCTTTTACTAGAAAATACTTTTCAAAGTGGAAAGATACATTGGCTGAACCTCCACTCAAACTGTTTTATTTTTATGTGAAATATAAAATTAAAGGAGACAGATCCTAAAACCAATAAACAGTGTATGCATTAATTGGTTACCGGTAAATTCCTTAGGTGGTTAAATACTATCCTGAACAGATTCACTATTAATCTAGAAATACATATTCTGTTGTCAGTTAGTGCTCAAAAGATTTTTTTGGTTTTAAACTGAAATTTTTCAGTTTCTCTTTAGAATGGCAAAACTTTTCTTTCTGAGGCTATGCGAGCAGAGATGAAAAAGCATGCCAAGTTCATTCCAGAATTATGCAACCATTGTATAATACCCAGAGGAATTCTAACAGTACGTGGTAACTTTTTTCCTGGACAAATGCTGCTCAGTCTACTTTTGACACAGTTAAAAGAACTGTTTGCAGAAAGCTAGACATTTTGCTCTTTGTTCCTACTGTGCCTATGATAGGAACTACATCTGCTTCAGACAATACCTTGGGTGCACTGATCACTCATAATCACGAGGCTGAAACCAACAGTTGTATTTGTATCAAGGATGCTAAGTGAGATAGAATAGAAGTAGTATAGGTCTAATTCTCCTCCAACTTGTTCATCCAAGCAGACAGAGTGTAAAGGGGCTGTAAACCCCTACCAAATCAGAATGACAGTGTTCTACATCCCCTTTGCATGGATATAAACGGCTACACGAGGTTCAAAGGAGCAGAGAATTGGGTCCTCAGAAAAGGAAGCCCTGGCCTATGTCTGGGCAAAAGAAAAATAGTGTATTTCCCTTCGGGGATGTAAGTTTATTTTACTGACTGATCACTGTCCAGACTCCATGATGTTTGCTTACCACCTATGGCTGGTCCCTAACGAAATAACACTGCACCACGTGAGAACAGAAAGAACAGTTGGTATCGACCAAGGACTAAGTTATGTCACAAGTGAGTCAAATTGCAAGAGAACATTCTAGTACTTTTAGTGTATTCACCATACGTTTGCTCCATGATGATTCTTTAATATAAGAAATGTACATGCACTTAATTCTTATGCATAATCCTTGAAAGCAATTTAACAGAATTATTAGGGAGGTCAATTATTTCTGTTAACAGAAGTGTATATTTCATAACAGATAAAATGTGTGTCAGTATGTGTTATCTTACAGATTAGATAGCTCGCACTGTGCTTATTTATATGGTGTTATACAAATGTGCTTATTTGGATAACTATCCTTGATGATGGTTAGAAGTTCCTGCTGTAACAATCCCCTGTGCTGCTCTATTCTAATTACATGATCACATCCCTCCTACACCATGAAGAGGCCAGAAATGTGCTGTCAGAATTTTAACAAAGGGACTCCCTCAAACATTTTTTCAATCACAGTCATTGATACATATGACCTTCCTGGGTCAAATACTCTTCCCACGCCAAAAAGATCTATCAATTTTGTACTTAGTCAACTCCCCCATTTAAAATCAAAATAATTTGGCACTCTTCCTTTCCTCCCAGATCCATCAGTCCTTCCAGTTTTGCTTCTATCTGGTGTAACCAAACCAGTCAAACTGAATCCTCACAAGCCAATCGGATTCCCCCTTTCATAATACATATTTAAATAATGGAACACAAACATACAATGCCCTTGATTTCTCAATCCCATATGATAAGCCATTTGAAATATACCAGGGTTAGTACAAATACCAACCATGCAGCAATCCAAATACTTGTCCCTGACTGATGTTATTACTACTAACTCTACAAGTGAATAGTCTACGCTGATTGTTTAGTTATCATACCAGTGAAGGCACAGCTAGTTAAATCACCTGAGCAGCTGAAACGTTTTAGCCTTCCAATTTGGACCGTAGCATTGCAAATGTAATCAACTATTCCTTTGTGACGAGAGAAGATGAAACATATTTGTGGGAGAGAGGGGAAAAGTGAAGGTAGTATTTTTAATTGTCATGCTTCTAAGGTTTATTTTTAAGATACTTTACAAATATTGCATAAGTTGTTCAATTCTGCCAGAACGGGCCCCATTTACTGAGTCTCTCATTCATTTGACATCAGAAACACCCGTAAGACATGCTTTAATTCACACAGAAGTGGTATTTATACATCTCCATGATAAGACCACCATTGTTTTCAATTTGATGAGAAGGTTCTGTATAGTTTCAAGCATTCTGAGTAAACCATCTTTATTATATAGAATTTTTTTCAGCTGTGCAAACATACTTTTGTTAGCCCTCATTTTCACAGTCATGTTTTATGTTACCCAAGAGTCAAACTCCTACTAAAATCAATGGGAGTTTTGTCATTGACTTCAGCAGAGGCAGGATTGGATCCTACTTGCAGACATTATTTAACCAGTTGAAATTCTTTTAATTTTTCATTTCATCTTTATTATTATGCCATGGGAAAAACAGTAAAGTCTAAATGAGTCGAGAGAAACTCCACACAGGGGGTACACACCCATCCATCATTTACCTGTTCATACTGTTTACATGTAAGAGCCACTACAAATTCAACACCATAGGTCTGGACTTAACATAGACTGTGAATGGCTCGCCAGTTACAAAAGCAGTTTCTCCTCTCTGGGTGTTCACACCTCCAGATCACCTGCTGGAAGGGGGCCTCACCCCCCGATTGAATTTACCTTGCTTTCTTGCCTGCATATTTAAACCTGCCTCTGGAGATTTCCACAACATACATCTGATGAAGTGGGTCTTAGCTCACGAAAGCTCATGATCCCTAAGATCAGTTAGTCTATAAGGTGCTACAAGACTCTTTGTAGCTGTTGCAGATCCAGACTAATATGGCTACCCCTCTGATCTAAGAGAATTAAATTTCTTCCATTCTAAAGCAGAAGGAAAACTGTAACAACTTGCACTTTAACTTTTGGAACTCTAAGGGCAGGAAAATGAAAATGGAAATACATTTAAGTGTTTGTCATGATTTTCTATCTAATTTCCTTAAGAATCTCTAATTGGAAAAGGGAGCAAATTCATTTCATTGAGTATGCCCAACATTGACCTTTCTCCACTTTAGCTTTCATGCCTTTATACTTCTATCATATATATTTATAACAGTAGAGCAGAAAAGTTTGCCCAGTACTGTGAACATTTCCATTTTAGACTCTGTCTCAGAGCTGAAAATGAAAAAGTTACCATTTGGCCTTCTGTATCAAATTCATTTCTTGACAAGATATGTGCAGCAGCCTTCAAAATAGGAGTCTAGCAGAGACAACAAAAGATGGCAGAGTTTAGAGAAAGAGTTATTAAAGAATTCAAAGAGTTTCCAAGCACACACTGACTATTTTCTTCACACAGACAGCTCTAATTACTCCAGTCCACTTTGTAGGTTTTCCTATATTCCATAGGAATGTGTTTCACTCTGTACATTGATCAATGGAGTTACTGTTTGAAATGAAGCCGTTTGGATTCTGAGCTTGTGAAAAGATGTTTGTTTAGGTGCAAGCCTAAGAATTTCAATAACTGCAGTGTTTTAACAATGTTTTGTGTGTGCCTCTTCATTTATCTCCAGCATGACAGGGATAATAAGAAGGCATCTACAAACAAGAAGGCAAAAGGGTTTTTAGATTATCTAACTATGCTATATTTATGCGATGTGGATTTTCTCAACTATATTACAATATGTTCTATTCTAAATGTTACACTTCAGTACCTTCAAGAGATTATATCACAGAAGAATAATTGTTTTAGGGTACCAATGACAAAGGATGGCACAATTATATTAGAGAGTGTTTTTATTCATACAGCAGTAAATTAAAATTAGATATTGCTCTCTCTCCCCAAACACACTAATAATTTTATTTTAAAAGCACGTTCCCCTCATTATTCCCCCAAGAGCACTCACGGCACTATCCAATAATAAAAACTAAATATAGCTCATTCCAAAATACCTTGTATCTGAATAAGTTCCAGATCCACAGTTAAATTTCACATCTCTCATGAGGCAAACCAACACCCAGGATTTGTGTTTGGATACACTCATTTTATGCCACTGAGATTCCACTGACTTGAATGGTGTTATACTGCTGTGAAACCAGAGTAATGGAGCATATATTTAGACCCACCATACTGACAGTGTGTTTGGTTCACACATATACCCACAAATAATGCCAAGGATGTATTCTCCACTTCTTTGGTCAGCACTTAGGTATTCTTTGCTCAGCATGCTGTCTCCGAATCAAGGAATATTTTCAATACACCACTGAACAGAGCACTGACCTATAGGAACCCTCCTACCAACACTACAAGAAGAATTCTGTGTGGACTCCTGATGGTCAAAATGACAGACTTCTACCCAGAGTGCTTCTGCAGGCTGAAATAGTGAACAAACAGCATCACTTGCCCCATAACCTCAGCTGTACAGAACACAATGCCATCCAGAGCCTTAGAAACAACTCTTGACATAATAATCAAAAGGGCTGACAAAGGAGGTGCTTTAGTCATAATCCGATCTGTTCGTGATGAATAGGAGGCTGCCAGACAACTCTCCAATACCACATTCTACAGGCCACTATCCTCTAATCTCACTGAGGATACCAAAAACAACTGCATCATTTGCTCAAGAAACTCCCTGCTAGAGCACAGGAACAAATCTACACGGACACACCCCTAAAGCTTCGATGAGGGGTATTCTATCTGCTACCTAAGATCCATAAACCTAGAAATCCTAGACGGTCCATCATCTCAAGCACTGACACTCTTATAATAGGATTATCTGGCTATTTGGACTCTCTCTTCAGACCCTATGCTACCAGCACTCCAAGCTATCTTCGAGACACCACTGACTTCCTGCAGAAACTACAATGCATTGGTGATCTTCCTGAAAACACCATCCTGGCCACCATGGATGTAGAAGCTCTTTAAACCAATATTCCACACAAGGATGGACTAGAAACTATCAGGAACAGTATCCCTGATGGGATGAGGCCACAGCACATCTGATGGCTGAATTTTGTGACTTTCTCCTCCCCCACAACCTTTCAGATTTGGTGACAATGTATACCTTCAAGTCAGCGGCACTGCTATGGGTACCCACATGGACCCACAGCATGCCAACATTTTTATGGCTGACAGAACGCTTCCTCAGCTCTCATCCCATAGCACCCCTCCTCTAGTTACACTACATTGATGACATCTTCATCATATGAACCCACGGGAAGGAGGCCCTGGAAGAATTTCATCTGAATTTCAACAATTTCCCCCCCACCATCAACCTCAGCCTGGACCAATCCACACAAGAGATCCACTTCTGGACACTACAATGCAAATAAGTGATTGTCACATAAATACCACCCTATATCGGAAACCTATTCGCCACTATATTTACCTACATGCCTCCATCTTCCATCCAGGACACATCATATGATCCATTGTCTACAGCCAAACTCTAAGATACAACTGCATTTGCTTCAATTCCTCAGACAGAGACAAACACCTACAAGATCTCAGTCATGCATTCTTAAAACTACAATACCCACCTGGGGAAGTGGGGAAACAGATTGACAGAGTGAGATGGGTACCTAGAAATCACTACTATCTACAGGACAGGCCCAAAAAGGAAAACAAAAGAACACTTCTGTCCATCAAATAGAGCCCCCAGCTAAAACCTCTCCAGCATTAATGATTTACAACCTATCCTGGAAAACGATCCTCCACCCTTACAGGTCTTGGGAGGCAGGCCAATCCTCACTTACAGACAGCCCCTGAACCTGTATCAAACACTCACAAGTAACTAGACACCACAGAAATACAAACCCAGGAACCAATCCCTGTAACAAACCTCATTGCCTTCTCTGTCCTCATATCTACTCTAGCAATACCATCAACCATCAAGACGCAACCACACCCTCAGAGGTTCATTCACCTGTACATTGATGGCATATATCACATTAGTCATGTGCCAGCAATGCCCCTCTGCCATGCACATTGGCCAGACTGGACAGTCTCTATGTAAAAGGATAAATGGACACAAATCAGACATCAGGAATGGTAATACACAAAAGCCAGTAGGAGAACACTTCAATCTCCCTGGACAATGAATAACACATTTAAAAGTAGCCATTCTTCAGGAAAAAAAACTTCTGAAACAGACTTCAAAGAAATACTGTTGAGCTACAATTCATCTGCAAACTTAACACCATCAATTTGGGTTTGAATAGGGACTGGGAGTGGTTGGCTTACTACAAAAGCAAATTTCCTTCTCTTGTATTGACACCTCCTCATCAATTACTGGGAGTGGACTACATCCACCCTGACTAAATTGGCCTTCAACATTGGTTCTCCACTTGTAAGGTAACTCCCTTCTCTTCATGTGCCAATATATATTTTTGCCTGTATCTGTAATTTTCACTCCATGCATCTGAAGAAGTGGGTTTTTATCCATGAAAGCTAATGCCCAAATAAATCTGTTAGTCTTTAAGGTACCATCGGGCTTCTCATTGTTTTTGTGGATACAGACTAACACAGCTACCCTTCTGATGTGGATACTGTGAATACTGACTAGTACAAGAAAGTAGGAGTGCTATAAGATTTACCTCAGAAACAGTCTTGGCCACATCTGAGGTAGAGGTGGATAATTAATCTCTTATTGTCATTCTTTATATAGTGCCATGCATGTGAATGACATTATCTATTTTTAATGTTTTTCCTGAAGAACTTATATTCTAAAGCTCCAATCCAA
Organism: Dermatemys mawii; assembly: GCA_007922305.1. Lineage (NCBI taxonomy): Eukaryota > Metazoa > Chordata > Testudines > Dermatemydidae > Dermatemys > Dermatemys mawii. The sequence continues at coordinate 1,933,357 of ML677371.1, read as the reverse complement.
CACACACACACACACACTTAGGCATATGCTTAACTTTAAGCACCAGATTTATTCCACTGACTTCCTGCAAGAAGCATTATCAAGGAAGAGTTTTTAAAAGAATGGAATTCCAGATGCAGGGGCTTGAATGAAAAAAGGTTGCAAGATCAAGGCCTTGTGTAAAGTTTGGCAGGGCCTAAGCAGTTCCACTGATGGAAATGGCACTACTTGTGTCCTTAAAGTTACATACATGCTGAGACACCTTCCTGAATAGTGGTCATAGCACTTTCAACCCAAGCATCTCAGTATTAATAAAGCAGTGTAAAAAAAGTGTTTGTCAGTGAACCGGTGTGATAAATATAATCAAAATAATATAGTTTGGAGAGCCAAATCTTTCTCTGCCTGCAAGAAAATGAGAAAATAAGCCTCTCTATACACCACTCATGGCAGCATGCTGTTTGCTTGAAGACCATGCTGAATTTACATCTCCTCACATCTTTTGATGGGCCCTGAAAATAGTCTTTCACAATATTATCAGTATAAAGTCAACAAATGTTTTACTGAAAGGTAATGTCAGATGCCTGCAAAGTAAGCCTGATGACTAAAAGGTTATTTGTGTGAACAGAAAAACAAAATATCTTTGTATGAAGAGTTGCTTGGACAGATGTTACTTACATATGGCTAATTTGTCTAGTTCTGCAGAATAATAATAATCAGAGTACTCAGTAGTCTACTTTCTACAGACTATTTATTCAGAGTGCTCATACACATGGAGACTTAACTAAAATCAACAAAAAAGATAAGTTCTACCAGTGTACTCTTATCAGTGATCTCATAATCTAGGGCGTGTAATTATGATATGAAGAATTAGTATCAATGATACCCTAATATTGAATTGCAATCGAATGAACAAGGATGTTCTTACCTGTACAGTCATAAAATATACTAATGATATGCAATGTTAACAACAGACTACAGAATGATGCAGAGGAATTAATGACAGATACTAAAAGCACTTTTGTTAACTTTTCTCTCTTGCAGTTACAACTGTTCTGGAAGGACTAAAAGTAAAATTTAGTGTTATTCTATGTTATTGGTAACCTTTTGGAGTCAGTGACTCATTTGCTATCTATAGTACATTTTTTCCCTTGATCAGTATTAAAAAAACAAACCATAAATCACCATCTGAGCAATGATTTACAGAAACAGTCTCAAGCTGCAAAATTTAGAAAGTTCTATCACATCTCAAAGGATAAGAGAGTTTTGTAACAAACTTAATGTACCATTAAAAATTCCTGAGACCTCTACAAATGTAGTTATCGGAAACAAGGTTGAACAAGGTAGGGAAAGTGTAAGAGGAGTTGAAGACAAGGATTGTAGAAAGGCAATCACCTTACAAAATACAGTAACTCCTCTTTTAAAGTCATCCCGGTTAACGTTGTTTCATTGCTAATGAATTAGGGAACATGCTCATTTAAAGTTGTGCAATGCTCCCTTCTAATGTCCTCAGCTGCCCAGTAGGCTATCAATTGCCAGCAGTTCAATTACCCCTAGTTCATGTCCCTTCCCTCACTGCAATGTGCTGCTCCTGCCCTCTGCCTTGGAGCTGCTCCTTGAGACTCCTGCTTGCTGGGTGTGGAGGTGGGGGAGAGAAGAAGAAGGGAGCTAATGTCAGGGTGTCTCTCTCCCCTCTGCTCCTGCACCCCGCTTACCCCATCTTCCATAGAGCAGAGGGGACACACCCCGGAGGGAGCTGCTGCAGTACAAGCAGCTGCAGGCTTGCTGACCTAATTAACAAGGCAGTGCACTTCTCACCCCACTCTTGATACTTAAAGTGGAATGTGCATCTCTATCTCTATCTCTCAGTGTGTATGTCTCTGCTCTCCCTCCTTTCCTGTTGCATTCTAGAGTGTGAGAGTTAACGCTTGAGGGCTCACAAATTGTTTGTTCATTTAGCACAGTGATTCTCAAACTCTTGTATTGGTGACCCTTTTCAAATAGCAAGCCTCTGAGTGTGACCCCCTTATAAACTGAAAACACTTTTTAATATATAAGAAAATAAGATGGGGAATATCTTATTGCCCCTATACAAATCCATGGTGCGCCCATATCTTGAATACTGTGTACATATGTGGTCTCCTCATCTCAAAAAGGATATACTGGCATTAGAAAAGGTTCAGAGAAGGGCAACTAAAATGATTAGGGGATTGGAACGGGTCTCATATGAGGAGAGATTAAAGAGGCTAGAACTTTTTAGCTTGGAAAAGAGGAGACTAAGGGGGGATATGATAGAGGTATATAAAATTATGAGTGGCATGGAGAAAGTGAATAAGGAAAAGTTATTTACTTGTTCCCATAATAGCAGAACTAGGGGCCACCCATTGAAATTAGTGGGCAGCAGGTTCAAAATAAATAAAAGGAAGTTCTTCTTCACACAGCGCACAGTCAACCTCTGGAACTCCTTGCCTGAGGAGGCTGTGAAGGCTAGGACTATAACAGGGTTTAAAAGAGAACTGGATAAATTCATGGAGGCTAAGTCCATTAATGGCTATTAGCCAGGCTGGGTAAGGAATGGTGTCCCTAGCCTCTGTTTGTCAGAGGGGGGTGATGGATGGCAGGAGAGAGATGATTTGATCTTTACCTGTTAGGTTCACTCACTCCAGGGCACCTGGCATTGGCTACTGTCGGTAGACAGGATACTGGGCTAGATGGACCTTTGGTCTGACCCAGTACGGCCTTTCTTATGTTCTTATATTTAAAATCATTATAAATGCTGGATGCAAAGCAGGGCTTGGGGTGGAGGCTGACAGCTTGCGACCGCCCATGTAATAACCTCATGATCTCCTTAGAGATCCTGAACCCCAGTTTAAGAACCCCTGATTTAGCAGTAAGGCATTCCCTGGGAAATATCCCACCCTCTGACTCCTCCACCTCAACCAAGCTTCACAATCATCATCACTGTGTACCAGTATTAAATTGTTTCTTTAAAACTTGTACTCTGTGTGTGTATATAATATAGTCTTTTGTCTGGTGACAAAAATTTCCCAGGAACCTAACCCCCGCCCCCCTTTACATTAATTCTTATGGGGAAATTGGAGTTGTTTAACATTGTTTCGCTTAAAGTCACATTTTACAGGAACATAACTACACCGTTAAGTGAGGCGTTCCTGTATGCTCTTAAATTTGCAATTCCAAATTTAACAGTCCAGTATAATGCTGCTGTGAACAATTACATATACTGGAATCACTGAATCATAGAATATCAGGTGTGAAGGGACCTCAGGAGGTCATCTAGTCCAACCCCCTGCTTAAAGCAGGACTAACTCAACTAAATCATCCCAGCCAGGGCTTTGTCTGGTGACAAAAATTTCCCTGGAACCTAACCCTGCTCCTATTTACATTAATTCTTACTCAAGAATCAGAAGTACTTTCATAGTATACGAGTTAGGCACGCCAATAATTTTACAAAGTAAAGACTGGGCCTGGCAAACACTCTGCAAGACCCATCACCATTGGCCTCAATCCCTGAGGGAAGCCATACAATATGTGAAACATCTAGGAAAGTCTATCAGTAATTGTTATTGTTCTGAAATGAGATTGTACAAAATCCCTGCACTCCGGCTAAGACAATTACGAACCCACACTGCACATGTATGTCTTAATTATTCAATTCCCAGTACTCTGATGGCCTGGAGGCCATCATTAGACAGTTAGCACAGAGAATTGCAAGTCATTGTGTGTTTCACTTACTGTACAGATATTATGCGAATCCCTGTGCTTTGATTAACTGGTGCCCAGCTACATCAATTTCCAACTTCCTCCCCAGTCTGTCACTCCACAAAAGACCAGACATTAATACAATTTAATTGTAAAGAAGTTACCCTTAGTGGATCAGGGGCTAAACCTTCCCCAAAAGACAAGAGCAAGCAAGGATACAAAAATATTAAGCTCAGGTCACGGTTATTACCTAAAAACAGGAAAACCCTTAAGTTATCAAACTATACAACAATTTCATATATCTCTCAATCAATATCACTATCTAGATATATCTAAATTCTTATTATATTCCTCTTTATCTACAATTTATATGTCACTTGTATGAATAGACTGTGCCCTCTTCCAGGAACTATTTACTTGAATGTGCCTGTCCAGTATCAAACAAAATGGGGCCCCAAATTTTGATTGGGATACCCAGTCATTACTATATTTATTGTTATTTTATTTATTATTGTCTATTTGGAGTGATGGGTACATAGAACTTTCCTTTTTATTCAAGTTTAATGACCAAAACACAATATAATTTCAAAATAACAAAATTTCCACACTATTACCCCAATCAAGCAAATTGCCACAATCACCACCTCGGTGTCTCTTGATCATCATGTAAGGGGAGTCAACCATAACAAGTGCATTTAAAGAGCAACCTGAATAAAACCTTTTGCTCTTCACTGCAGGTAACCAATAGAAATAATTAAGCTTGACCCCATTCCTTTCCCAAATCAAATGTGAGTTATAATCCTCTCCAGTATTTACGTTCCCAGTCATTTTCTACAGAATACATTTTTATCTGGTGAAAAAACACCATCCACTCTCCAGGACTTTTGAAGATACAAATGTGATCTGAATCCATTGCACAGTATTACTGCATAAACCATGGAAAATTAATTCATGTAGCATAGAGCCTCTGCAAAACTCATTTTCACTTCAACTGGGCTGCAGGGGAGTGTGATCCATTATATTCCAATATCTTTGAAGTAGACAGATTTCTCACACATCTAACCATCTTCAAAATTTGTTTTGTGCACCAAATGATTCATGTACAAGTAATATTGTTTCAGCTACCATATCAACAGACTTGATGCAGTACGTGCACATCTTCTGAAGGAGCCTACAGAAACAGTCTTTACCCCAGCCATCTTTCAAGCAATTTCTTGATATTCCCAGTAGCACGTCCCTTGAATGTTCCCAACAAAAGCTCAAGAGGGCTAATCCATTAGTAAGCTGTAGTTCACACCTCCCTGCACTAACCTGACCCTTTACGCTCTGGTGAAACTCATTCTGAGAGAGAAAGCAATGAGACTACAAAAACCACCCTACCCCAGGGTTTCTGTCTAGCCAGGAATAACTGGTGGACGCATTTGTAGGAATGCGCTGAATCAGCACGTTCCCCTGCCAGATGATTGGGTCCCCTTCTCAGCCATCACTGCCCATTGTGGGGGCTGTACTAGGTCTCTGTAGGCTCTCTCTGATGAATGGGGGCGGGGTTGGCTACCTTGCACTGCTCTATCCCTTGCAGGCTTGCCAACGCTGGGCCCTACACTAGGGACCACTCCAGCAGAAAGTAGCATAGAGTTTGCCCTCAGTCCCGCCCAAGTTCTCAATTCTCCATTTTTATTATAATATTTATAACTTTGTCAAGGCAGAGAGTGTATCTTCATATGTGAGAGCCCAAGTTCTGCACCTGCACAACTCCAGTTTAGAGGGCTAGCTCGATGGCCGCTTCTCTTCTGTAATCTCTCCCACTGGAACCTTGGGCTGGTGTCAGACCTTTAGTGACGCAAGCCTGAGCCTTTCAAGACAAAGGCTCAAATGCAAATCTAAAGAAAAAGATATTTAATCACAGCAGCCTTATCTGGGCCTTGGCATTACTTCAAAGGCTAACATGTCACAGTGATATATCCAGCAGTAATTACAGACCCATCTCAGTTGGAAAGGATGGAGAAAGAAGGCAAGCAAACATCCTAAGCAAACAGCAACTTTTTCCTAGGGCATCCCCACAAACCACTAAAGATTTTTTATCAGTTACATAGGAATTGCCATGCCAGACCCAACCAATGACCCATCAATCCAGTATCTTGTCTCCAACAGTGGCTAGAACCTGATGCGTCCAAGGAAGGTGCAAGAATTGCTGGAGTAGGCATTGATGGAATAACCTGCCCATAGGGGAACCTGACACCTTCCTAACCCTCCCTCAGGCCTGGTCTACACTTGCTGCGGACTACAGGGTATGTGCAGATATACGTCGCAGTGACAGGCTCCAGCAAGGAGGAAGCAATACGGAACCATTCTGGCAGCAAAGAATGCTGGAGCCTTTCCTTCCTGCGGGAGTCTTTCACTGTAGCAGTGAAAGGCTCCGGCCGTGGGATACTAGACTACTCCAAATAGCAGCACAGACATAGGAGGCACTGCTTGGGCACGTGGAGAGCTGTGTAGGGTACATACCCTAAGATTCTGGCTTGTCCTGGCTTGCTTAAGCAGCGCTTCACTGTCCACTCTGCTATTTATACAGGGTCTGGGGGGCATAAAGTGCCTGAATTCCACTATAGCTTGAGTTACAGGCTGGCTTGTCGATGTGTATACCTCCCAAACATTGCCGCTGGTTTTTAGTTTAAGTTATTCCTACCAAACAAACGGGTGATGTTCTCAGCAACCATATAATCATGCAAAACTTTTTTGACCTACTCTAGCTAAACCTTTACTTCAATTTATTCATTCATGTTTGTAGTGAATATACATGCATTACAAATGAAATTGTGAGGCTTGATATGGATGTACTTTAGAAATGAAGCAGCCATTATTGTACAGTATGCATTTCCAGCCAGCTATCATTAGAAACTACTACTTACTGTAACCAAAAATAATTATAAGCTGTTGAACATACAGCGATATGCATATAAGGTGTCCTGCATTAATAATTGCATATGATCCATCTCATCTCATCCTGTAAGGTCTTTGGGGCTCTATGTTTTATACAGCACAGCCTAACACGACAGGGTCATGATCTAAAACTAGGATCCCTGGCTGCAATGGTAATACAAATAAACAAACTGTACTTTCCTGACAATGCATCACAATAAATTCTTTTATTAATAAGACTTATATTGGCATATCAGACAAAACTTATATTGGCCACATTACATCAAGCTGTCATTTAAAACAATCAAAAGAAAATATATTTGCATTGGCACTGCATGCAGTAGGCGGAGGAAGAAGTCTCTTTTGAAATAATACAAATTTTAAAACCAAATGTTGCACAAAAGTGTTAAAGTTCAAATGTAAAAGAGCAGGCTGGAGCTGACTATTGTATAAACAATACAAATTTGGATGTCATAACAAGTGATTTTTAAACTAAGAATTTAATAAGTGAAAATTATAGTGGATCTAGTCAGTCCTTTGGCACAGAACCAACACATTCTGTTGTCACACAGAAGAACCTGAACTCTGAACAACTTCAGGATTTGCACACCCAGAGCTGCGGGGCTCTATCAGGTGCACGGCAGTGAAAATATAAAACCCACTGTCCAGGAAGGAAAGCAGCAATAAGCACAAGCCATTCCATTCCTAGAACTTTCTCTATGGAACATATCAAAGGGACAACCTTAAAGTAGCCAAAATTCTAGCAAGAATCAAAAAGAATCTATGCTAATGAGAAAGCAAAATGGTATTCTCAGGATAGACAATTCATGTTCTGAAGCCGGTTCATCACCCCAATATCATTACCAGTCTATTTTGTTGAAAATGCACGTGGGCGCCAGATTCCTATTTTCTATACACTGTAATTTATTTCGCCATTTTAGTTTTTGCACAAATAGATATAATTAAAATGGCAAATAGGTTCTAGAGAATCCCCGGTCCTTTATGTTTTGGTAACTGGCATACTTTAACTTTTGTATAACACAGACTTTTATCATCAATTATGAGGGGAGTGTCTTTCCTATGACAGAAAGGGCGAGCAAGCAGCCATTGCTAACACAAATGCAACTGCTAAGCTCTAAATTCATTTAACACCCCAATCCAGAGTCTGGCACGTAGCCTGAATAGGCCCACCGATCTGCAAGAGAGGCGTTCCTCCCACCTTCGAGGTCACAGAATGTCTGAAACATCTCAGTGGCTGAAGTAATTCTACTGCATCCCCTCCCCAAAAGGGGAGGACAGGAGAATCTGTGTAATGACACCTCTGGTCCTGGAAGCATATACTTGCTGCCATGGAGCTCTGCTTTGCACCATACTGGTGTGCAACCTTTTTGGGGCCATCTAGAATCCTTTCTCCACCTAGCACAGCTGTATTGCATCAGTTTCACTGACCTCACACCGTCCTGCTAGAGATTTAGTGCTAAGAGCCAGCTCCTAAGAACATGGTCTTTAATTTTGTATTCAAGTATTTGCACACACAGTTTTCATTTGCATTATTATTTGGTGTGCAATTGATATAATAGGCACAGGCAATGGCAAAGTAAGCCAGGATTCCAATCTGTCTCGAAAAAAATGATAGCAAATAACAGTTTATTTTCAGCATGTAGCCTTATCATTAGGCAATGCAATCTCCTTGACTGCAGTAAAAGTGACCAGGGGATGCTCATAAATCTTTGTCACCAGGCAAGCTAGGCACAATACTACCTCCAAATAAAAGATCAAGCCCTATTTCACCATAGGATATTAGACTCTAAGCACCCTTTTTTTTTAATTTCGGTATTTATCCGCACAACAGGGTTGGGAACTATTATGATTCTTTATTAGGAAAATGGGGATAGAGGCACAGGTAACTGAAGACCCCCTCTTGCGAAGACTTAATGCAAGTGCTTACCTTTAAATATACAAGAAATCTCATTGAA
>ML677371.1:1875480-1924756 GCA_007922305.1 Dermatemys mawii | reverse complement strand
TGTAGGACAGAAAGTCAAGCCAGACCATAAGCCTCATGGAAACACCCTCCCAATTTGTTATGTAGCAACTCAACTTGGTTTGCTCAAAGTAGCAGAAAGAAAAATAGCAGCAGCAATCACCAAACCTGAAGTACTTCCCACTAACAAGCTATCTTTGAATTGGACAAAGACAATATTCTTTCACCGCGCCCCTAGACAACTAAAAAAAAATACAATTATGCTTATTGTATGTACTGTATTTAAGAATAAATCATCAAAATTGTTGACTCTGCACAGAAGATTTACCCAATTTTCCATGGTGACATCTGTTTTTACTACAAATATTTTTAACTACTTTAGTCTTTATATTACTTAATGCAGTATTTATATTATTGCAGCACCCAGAGGCCCCAATTAAGATGGAGGCCTTCATTGTCATGAATGTTACACATGGGCAGAGACTCAGTGCTATTTCAGTGAACATGAATATAAATATCAATTGAATAAAACAAAAAACAATAAGCCACCTGCTAAAGAGGGCCTGACCCAAGCTCACTGAAGTGAATAGAAAGACTTCTCTTGACTTCAGTGGAAGCTGGATCAAGCCTCCGTGCCAGATGGCGTTTCCCACTCAGCAATCTCCCCGTGAGGTGGCCTGCTGCCCTGCTCTGGTGTATCAGGCAGAAGCTTAGAATCCCCAGCATGGGACTTCTCTCTTCTCACAGGACAGGCCTCTCTCATGGAATAGAGCGGGGAGACAATGTGGGCTGGGATTGTGCAATACCAGTTATTAATACACTTATTTTAATTGAATAGGTTTATTCTAGTCCTACTGACAGAATTATTGTAAAATAGAACTGACTTTGATAGTACTGGGTTAACAAACTTTAGGAATCACCCTTGGTAATGTCTTAGGGTTTATACAACCTGTCCAGAGAAGCAGAAGTGACTTACTACATTGTTAGTGAGAGTCACTGACTTCTTCAGGTTTAAGTACTGTTGATTCAAGATTATTTTGACAAGTGGTTGATCAGAAGTACATGAAGAGTAAAAGAAAGAGCAGAACAAAGGGAGGAAAATGAGTTAAAATAGGTTTTAAAAGCTACAGTAGTTAGTTACAAATCTGTAACAACAGGCAATTGAAGTAGAGATGTCTGAAATAACTCTGGCTTCAAATTTCTAACATCCGACCAGGTGGCTTTCAATTTGGGATAATCCCAGAAGGCATGAAGACAGTTCTCCATAAAATGGCATTTCCATACAACAGGCATTCAAAAGTTGCCGCAACGACATCTCTTAAGTCTTTCTGCAGTGCCAGCCTGTCTGGATATTTTCCCCCCAAAAAACCTAGCCGGCAGCTCAGCACTTGTGTGGAGCATTCACTGTAAGTCAATGGTTTGCCATTGCAATCCATATTTAAGAGTGACAAAGCCCTGGCAGATGAAGACAGATATTATCTGGCACAGCAGGTGAAAGGAAGAAAATTAAGGATGTTCAAAGGAGCTCATCCATCTGTGAAAGCAAAGCACTATGTTCAACAGAAGCAATTCAATGCAGGAAGCTGGCACATTGGTGACAAAGTTAGGAAGGAAGAAACATGGCATACTACAATATGCACCGATGTAGGTTATAGTTCCTAACAACTTCAAGACTCAGAGTACTCCTAGAAAAAGGCAGATTTTGTAGGACTTTTTTCCCTCCCAGTTATCCACAGATTTCTGTCCTACGTATTTTGGGCTGTAAAACACGATGCACACAGGGCTGTATACATCATAATTAAACAAGTTTCTGGTGTTCTCCACACTGGCCCCTTGTCTGTAAAGGAAAGTTTCTAAGGAGACTTATACCAATATCAACTTTATTTGCGTTTAAACTTTCTTGTGGGAAGGGTAAGAGAGGGGTCTCTGGAGAATTAGCTTGAAACACAAACAACCCTCTTTGGAGGTTTGGGTTAATGTCAAGGGTTCTGGTTTAACCAAAATGCTACACAGTTTGCAATTGTCTCTAGCTGCGTTCCTCACATGTGTCTTTACATGCAGTAAGCCAGTGGTTTTCAAAGTTCAGGTTGTGACTCACTACTGGGTCACAAAATGCAAGGCATTAGGTTGCCTTCCACAGCAATCAGGGACCCTGGCGGCAAGCCAGTAAAAACCAGTAGTCCCTACCTGTTCTGACACTGCGCTGCACCCCGGAAGTGGCCAGCAGCAGGTCAGCTAGTAGGTAGGAGGGGTCACAGGGCTCTGCATGCTGCCCCTGCCCCAAGCACCATCTCTGCACTCCCATTGGCTGGTTCCCAGCCAATAGGAGCTGGGGGGTGGGGTAGGCATCCCTGCTTGCAAGAACTGCATGGAGCCTTTTCATGCCTCTGCCTAGGTGCTGGACCTGATGACAGCCGGGAAGCCTGCTTCTGCACCCCAGCTGCCCCACTGACCGAGAGCCGCTGGAAATAAGTCTGCGCCCAAATCCCCTGCCCCATCCCTGAGCCCCACTCCTGCACCCCAGATGTGCCTCCCATACCCCAAACCCCTCATTCCCAGCCCCACCCTCATCCCCACACCCCAACCATCTGCCCTAGCCCTGAGGTCCCTCCCACAACCCAAACCCTCATCCCCAGCTCCATTGGGTCGCCGGCATCAACAATTTTCTTCAACTGGGTCGCCAGAAAAAAAGTTTGAAAACCACTGCAGTAAACACCCCAAACCCTTCACAAAATCATAAACGTACCAAGGGAGTGAGATAGTTCTTCTATTTCTCTCAAGCTCCCTGAATGCTCTTAAGACTAGCCCTTCTTTACTTAGGGTGCTGAGCCCAAACAGACTCAGATGCACCTAATTAGCTCCCAGACTGGCTCCTTTTAGCCAGTTCTTGTACTTGAGCTAGGAATTGACCTTCAAAACCCCATCTGGCTTAGTCAGACATCCTCTTCAGGGCACCCTGGGGTAGAGAAGCAGCAGGGTTGTAAAGTCCTCTTAAACAGGCATCAAAAGACCGAGCCTCATGTCACAACATAAGTGGCCAAAAACCTTCCTTTTGGAAACCAAGGTCTCTCTGACATCTTCTAGTGGGAGCGTAGCCACCAGTTTAAGCTAAACATAGGCAAAGCAGAGCTCCCAATTCCCACCACACACACCCACCAATACCTCTTTTTGCAATCGCTGGGAACACCACCACAACCTGCCTGTCATTCAGGCCTGTAAGTGGGTGTCATCCACTCAGACCTCTCATGCAGGCCATGTCTAAGGCCTTATCTACACTACACAGCTTTGGCAACAAAAGGCAGCTTTTGCTGACAAGACAGGGGAGGGGTACACACTACAAAGCTCCTTTTGGCAGCAAAATTCGGCTATTTTTCCAACAAAATAAAACCTCCTTGATGAGAGGCACAGAGCTTTTCACAGCAAAGTTAAAGCAATAAAGCATCAGTGACATAACTGGCCTCCCCACCATGCTCGCCGTGACCACCCTGCTCACTGGTTTGAACTCGGCTTCCCTGCAGGCATGGGGATCTCCCCTTTCAAAGTTCCTGGACACTTTGACATTTCTCAGCACAGAGAGCTCACAGAGCTGCTGAGGACGCTACTCCCGGTAGCTGAGGCGGCTGTGGGAGAACTCAGAGGGAATCACAGAACCATAGCGAGGCAGGCAGAGTGGACTGCTGCTGCAAGGGGGAGGGGGAGAAGAGACCACTGTGCAGAGCTGGGGGCTGATGTGGGGGGGCTGTTCCCCTCCCCCAGAATTGGTTGTTCAGGCTGCTGTCGGACACATATCACGCCGACACACACTCCTCTCCACACAATCTCTCACACACACACCCCAAGCAGATACTGTTTCTGTCTCTCCTACATACACACATTCTCTATCACACACACTCCTGTCCTCTCCCCGTATCCTTTACACTTCAGTTGAAAAGTGGCTGGCACTTTAGTAGGATGCCTGTGGAATGATGGGACTGAAAAACCTGCATCACGAGACACTGTACCGGCCAGTGAGGCATTGCAAACCCTTCCCAAAGCACCCTGCAGCCAGTTGCACAGTGGGATAGCTAATTACGGTTCATTAGTCTCTGTGTCGAAGCAGGGGCTGCTAGTGTGGATGCACTCTGCCAACACAAGGAGTATAGTGTGGACATGCAATAGCGCTTTAATTAAAGCAACATAACTTTTGTCAACAAAATTTTGTACTGTAAACAAGGCCTAAATCTTTCTTCATCACATCTCTACGCTATGATGTTTCCTACCATCCACACAGCTAAGCTTTCCTCTCATCATCTCACATCTCGATTACTACAACATACTTCTCTCCAGTCTTGGTGAATGAACTCTGGCCCCGTGCACATCATTCAGAATGCTGCAAAAGATCATTTTACAAGTCCATCGCTTGACCATGTCACCCCTCTCTTGGAATGCCTCCACTAGCCCTCCTTGCTCTGTCACTTTCAAGGACCCTGACGGTCAGTCCCAACCCTACTTATAACCTCTCATTCATTGTTAGAGTTGTTGTCGCTCACCTCCAGCTGGCCTAGGATTCCAGCCTTTGCTGTCTACTTGTTAAATCTTCAAACAAGCACCTACCTGCCTTCACCCATGCTGGCCCACAATTCCCTGGAGTTACGTTGAGCGAGGGGAGGGCACTGACCTTGTGCCACATTTTGCCATGGTGCTGTCGTGTGCCCGGGCCATGGCTGGCCATTCCTAGTGGTTACAGGAGGAGTCAGGACTAACGAGCAGAGCAGAAGTCTGGCTTAGTGGTTGGAATCAGAGTCAATAGCCGGGAATCAGAGCCCAAGCTCAGAGCTAGAGACAGAGCCCAGGTGCCAAAGCCAAGAGTCAGAGATCAGGAGTCAGTGCCATGGGTCAGATCCGTGTTAAAGGCAGGAGCAGGACTGGAACAAGTAGGCGCTATCACAGCCATGGGCAAATGCTTTGAGCAGCACTGATGTAGTCATGGTGCTAGTGCTGGTGGTGGGCTTAACAGTGGTCTGCCAACTCTTCCCACCAGTTAGGTGGTGTAGCCAATCAGGCAGCCTACCTAAGGCCAGCTGTACTCATCAGGTTGCTTGGAGACTGGCTGTGATGCAGGCCCTGCTTTCTGACACGTGCAATGTGTCCTTCCCGCTACACAGAGCTAACTCTGCAGGTAGGTGAGGAGGGGGACTGAACCATGGCCCTAGCCCCCCTCAGAAGACTAGTGGTGACCGTGGCACTAATCCCAGAGCCCTTCGCTCAAAGGAGCACAAGGCCCAGATTGTATTTAGTCCTTGCTCCATTGGCACACTGACATAAGGCTGAGGACAGTCTAGCACCCAACATACAACCTTTCTCTGTGCATGAAGCAATTTTGACTCAGACACCAGCATAACACAGCTGACTCAAGGTTTCACTACTGTGCTAGATCTTCTGCAACAAGTTTCTACAACAAGAAAAATGAACCTGTTCCAGCAGAAGTCCTGTATTCTATCTGGGGACTTGTGTTACCATAGAAAAGAAAGGCCCAATCCTGGAAAATCTTACTCATGCGAGTTGCGTTCACTCAAGCAAATAGCTCCACTGACGTCAATGAGATTACTGCCACGAGTAACGGCTTGTGGGATGAGGCCCTAAAAATCACACAAGCCTGTTAGTTAATTGGGCTCACTCCATTGGTGGAACAATTTAACACAGCTTTCCTAAAATAAAAATGCAGGTGATGATGTTACAAAGCAGCTCACTTGCCATCCCCACACCCCAGCTGCCAAGAGTAGGTTGTTTAAACTGTTTTCAGCTGTTAACATTTGCAGTTATTTGTGTAAGCAGTGTCAGGAATGAGATATATTCTGACATCTGGTGGCGAACTATGGGAATTGCAGTGAGCCTTGCAAAATAAGTCTGGGGCTGATCAATTTGCATAGACACACCCACTGCGCCTAGCCTGAGCCCACAGCAGCCCACATGGCCACTTCGGCTGATGAGGGAGCCCCAGTTTCTATGTTATTGGGGCAGGAATGATAAAGTGATGTTACTGTGATTATGTGAATGAAGGACTATGGACATGTACTTGGCCCTTGTTATGATGGAGGGACTCGCCATCATCTAGGTAGCACTCACTGGGCAAGGGCCATGCGTTTTCAGAACACTGTGAGATTGAGAGAGGTGATGGACAAGCATCTATACCTTTTGGTGAGGGCTCTGTCTGAGGGCCTCCCAGGCCTATTACACCCTGCCTCTTTCCACTGTAGAATGTCAGAATTGAATTTTGTTTCCATTAGGAGCCTGGTTCCAGGCTGCTGAGCTGACAATTGCTTTGGGCTCACTGGTGCACCTGCACTAAGGCTCCCCTACTGTGAGCTGAAATCATCTAAGAGCTAAAGAAATCACTGAGCGCTGTCTTAAGTAGGGGGGACCTGGAAAAAGTGCAGAGTGGCTGGTGCAGCAGAGCAGTCTGTGTGTCGGCTAGCAGGACGGCTAGCGGAGTGACTGGTGCAGCAGAGCTGTCTGTCGACTAGCGGAGGCGTTGGTGCTGCGGGCAGAGTGACCGGCGCGGCAGAGCTGTCTGTCTGTCACCTAGCAGAGTCATGGATGCTGCGGGCAGAGTGACCGGCGCGGCACAGCTGTCTGTGTGTCGGCTAGCAGAGCAGCTAGCGGATCAATGGGCAGAGCGGTTCGTAGGACAGCCAGCGGAGCGGAGCAGAGCCGATTGCGGTGAGAGCTGCAGCGGAACCCCACGGAGAGGCGGCGCAGTCGGCCTCGGACCACGTAAGGTGCCCTGTGCCCTACCCTCCATCTCCACCCAGGCTGGAGGTAAGACTCTGCCAATTGACTTTTGAACTCTGCACGGACCAAGGACAGAGACTCTTGGGCTGTTGGACTTTTGGGACTATTGAGTGACTTTTTGGGGTTGTGGAACTCAAGAGCCAAAGGGAAGGCCACGGCCTATTTGCTGGGAGGGGGGCTTCTGGTTCATGGTTTGGTTTATTAACCTTGTTTGTGGTGTTTCCCCAATATAATGCCACATTGTTTCTCCCTGTTATTAAAAGGCTTTGGTATACTCAGACTCTGTGCTTGCGAGAGGGGAAGTATTGTCTCTTACAGACGCCCAGAGGGGTGGTATATGGTTGTCCCAGGTCACTGGGTGGGGGCTCGAGCCGGTTTTTGTATTGTGCTATTGGAATGGAACCCCTGGATACTGAACCCGGCCCTTGTTGCTGCCAACTCTGATGGGCAGAAGGGTTACATTTGGAAACACAGAAGAATTCGATGCATCTAAAAGCACAGCGAACCCTTCCAGTCTATCCCAGAGCTCAGCCCTTAGAGCCAGAAGAGCTTTCTGGCTATTGTCATGCCTAGGAGCACACTGAACATCACACAAGAATGCTTCTGAATCTCTACTGTCAGCATCAGTACATGCTGTTTTTAAACTGAGGTACATTGTACCCAGGGTAAGTGGCTGACTGAGTAACTATGGTCTTATGCTTGGGCCTGTACTATCAGAAACTGATAGTCTGTGCAGTAGCACTTAGGCCAGGAACCAGAGCCAGAGGTGAAAGCCAGAGTCGGGAGTCAAAAGCAAGGTCACAAGAAGGCAAGCATAGGGTGGGGAGCTGGACTGGTGCAACGGCAGGGCACAGAGCAGGACTGGGAACAAGACTGGAGCAGACTAAAGCCTGTATAGTTGGTCATCGCTATCAGGGCAGGGAGAGTTCTAAGCCATGAAGTGACACTGGGCAGTCTATGCTGCAGTTCTTCCTGTGAAGCTTATATACCGGCCCTGAGAGTCACCAGACCAGCTCCTGGGTTGTAGATTGGCTGGAGCCTACCACAGGAATGATTCATCACATATGGCTTAATCAGACTCTAGTTCAGGAATGACTCATCACCTCACATGTTTAGGCTCAATAGCAGGGTATAAGAACGTTATTAAAGAAGACAGTACATATCTTGTGGTCTATGAGCATTAGGTTTGGAGTAGTTAGACAGTAGTGTTGACTTGACCTCTCATCCTTTGGCAAACTGAGTTCCAGGTAGATTAGTGTGTGTGTGTGTGTGTGTGTGTGTGTGTGTGTGTGTGTGTGTGTGTGTGTGTGTGTGTGTGTGTGTGAGAGAGAGAGAGAGAGAGAGAGAGAGAGAGTGTTCCAGGTGGATTAGTGTGTGTGTGTGTGTGTGAGAGTGTGTTCCAGGTGGATTAGTGTGTGTGTGTGCGCGCACATGCATGTGTCTTTTAGATGACACTTTACAAACTGCCATCTGGTCTGTTCTGCATGGGCATGCAATATCACATGGCAGTTTGGGGAAGAGCAGGAATTGGCTTTAGTGTACAGTAGTTGACCATTATTCTCCATGTTACAAATTATGGGCCCTTTTTAGCCCACCACCTCCTGTTGCTTTCTACTTCAGAAGTAGCTGCCATATTATAGCTGGGGCCCCAGCTCCTGAAGTCCTGTGATTATTGCAGAATCTCTGATAGCTTCTAGTCCCCCAAGAAAAGTTTGACAACCTGATCTGATTTATGCAACAACCTTATCCTGAGTCTACTGACTGCCTGAAACAATGCCTCTGAGAAGTGTGAACTGCCTCATGTATCCCAATGATTGTTAATGCAAAGAGCTACTGTTCTGGGGCCCTCACCAAGAATCAGCCCAACAGATGGCTGTGTGTGTGGCAGGAAGTGAGGAATACAATAGGCCTGGCCTGCCTACCTAGGTGGACACACTTGGGATGCATCCCAGCTGCTGCCCAGCCTACCCCTTCCACGCCAACCCTCAAGTTCCCCACCCACAACCACATATTGGGGCCTGCTTCTTGCAACCCCAGCCTGGTCCCAAAGTCTTCCCACCAGCTCTTTCCCCCTACACACTTCCACTGCCCAGATTTCTCCCTTTCATTTCCTCCTAATGCAGTCTAGCATCTGCTACCTGGCCCTGGATGCAGGGCACTCCTACACTAGCAAATAGAGAATCCATTAAGGACACTGAGACTGACAGTTACCCAGACAAATCCAAAAATGGTATTTTTGCCCCATCCCTACTATTAACTCCTTTTCCCATTATTCTTGAACTGTTTTGACTGGCTAACTTTTTTTTCTTTTTTCAAACAACACTGCATCTTCAGCAATTATAATTTGGAATAATCACAAAGCAACTTCCCTTATACTTCCTTTTCTTGACTTTGAAATCCTCAGTTGTACCTAGCAAAATTTGTCAAATCTGAGACGGAGAAGTAACCCAGGGGCTTGGATTCAGGCAGCAGGGCTTTGTGAGGCTTTCGTTTTTAAATGTCAGGGACTCACCGACTTCTCACCCCACAATTTGCTGCACAGAATAATAATCTTGGGGTTCATTAAACAAAGCAGTGAGTGAGAAATGAATAAACATTTATTAGAAACAAACTAGAGAGCATCTATGGTGAACTGTTGAGCACAACTACAGTGTGTTCTCAGCCTCTGCTTCCAGAGCATATCTCAAAAATCCTATACTCATTATACTCTTCCACAAACATATCTCTACAAGTAGGACCAGGTATTTAGTTTGTCAGAGGAAAAAAAGAAAAAAAATAGTCCAGCCATGTGGTGTTTATAGTTTCCTAAGATTGTTTTCAGTTTTATGGGATACTTTCCACTTGTGGAACAAGACCTCCTTTGAATCTGGATTTGGTCATTTGAAATGATCAGAATTACATCACCAGAAATGAGTCACACCAGAACAGCTAGACGAACCATGGTTCTTCAGAAAACTATCACATCACAGCCACCGCCTGTAAGGATGTTTGAAGCACTGGTTGGAGTTGTTGATGAATTTGACTGGATTCTTTCCTCCTGAGTTTCGTTAACATGCCTGTAGCTGGCAATGACATAGAAACTGAGTTCTAAGTGTGCTCTGTTCTCCTTACATTAGCTGGTGCGCCAAGAGGAAGATGGTCGTAAAATGTGGTGCGCACAGGCTATCCACAGGTGACCCCCTGGCACCACTAGCCCCCCTCCAGAATTTACCCAGCAGAGCCACTAACGCAGTAGGAGGAGGTATTTGGCTTGGCAAATGAGCAAAAAAAAAAAATCAGGAAATGTTCTACTTCTGGAAGATAAGTATCTTGCAATTCACTGTAAGCTGTGCCAAAACAGGACTATAAATTAGTGTACTCTGAGCACTATTACCAACCACCGGTGCTCTGTAATCCCACCCAGAGTGAATCGAATGGAGAGGCGAAGCCAAATGCGGAAAACTCTGGAACTATGTTGCCAATGCTCTGGGAGTAGAAGGCTGGGGAATGGGTGGCAGCAGCTGATAAACTCGTATTGAACCCAGGCCATATACTGGTGTATCTTCATTTTCCATGGCATTCCAACCTAAGTGTAGATGGGATATCCAATCCCTTGCCAGTTCTGCGATATCTGAGTCTGCAGGTCCAGGGGAAGGATGTGGTAAAACTGAATCAAGAGGACTTTGACAAGTACATACACACAGAACTGGAAAATGTATGTGGAAAGGCAGCACAGGGATATGGTATAAAATGAGCTCCATCACGTGCTCACAAACCTGTCCAAAAAGAGAACTCTAAGGATAAAGCCACTGGTAAGAAGGCGATTACATGGCTGAATCTGATGAAGTACTTCCTATCCAGCCAACAGACAGTGGAGGTTAACCGTACAAGGCCCCAGGGTATTTTCCTGGAACTCCAATGTGCGTCAGCCTGCCAGTCACACAGAATGAACAGCCAGCAGCAATACAATGCCAATATTCCATCCTCTGCACTGATTCGCAGTCCTTATCTTTAAAGGCCAGAATGAACCAAGTCTGAAGTATCTCACGTGTGTTGCACTTTTCAAACTCGGAGAGCCGGCTGACTGAACGTTCTTAATGATAGGCGCTTCATTAGCTCTGGAGACCAGGCCGAGCCCAAGTTTTGCAGTTATGAGATTGCAATTCAAAATTCATCTAATGACAGACATTCCCTTAACAGCCAACGGGCATGCATATTTACCTTCTCTCTTCTCCCTTTACAGTCCTTCCCAACCAGAATGCAGGACCATATAAAGGTTTTGGGGGCTCCAGGAAACAATCTGACACTGAGCACCCCCACCCCTCCATACCCTTCCAAAACAAATTACCATGGAGACAGGGCAAATTACCTCTTTTGCACATCCTCCACAGGTAGCCCTGCCAGACTCGGAACCAAATAATTCTGGATTTTGTGTCAGAGTCAAACTTTGATATCCATGCCGTGTGAGCCCTTCAAAAGTACACAAAACGAATCCATTCATCCCCAGTCAGAATTTCTGGTTTTCCTCCCATTTGTTTTAAGTAATCTCTCTGACACTTCCACATTCCAGCATAGGAAGTTACCAGGGATGTAACAATTCCACTATAAGATATTCTTGCTGTTCCCTACTTGGATTTGGATGATCCGGGTCCCCAGTAGAGCAGCAGTATGATTCTTATCAACTCTGGATGAGGAGTAAGAAGAGCACTTCCTGACAGGGGAATCTGAAGGAAAGTCTGTGTGTTTCGACTCATGGAGTTTCCTACTCCTAGATATTCCTTGTGATTTTATACACACAGCATAATATATGCCCCCCTGTGATTAAGTTCTCTAAGGAGGAGTACTGCTTGCTGATTCTCTCTTAAGAAATCAGTCACTTTTCCAGACCAACAAACGCAGCCAGTGGACAAGGATCTCTAGGACACTTGCAAGGAATGAATAATTTTTAAAATAAAATTTTATAACCTTAACCTGATTTCACTTTAAGGGATTCTGTCAATTGATTTTTGAGTCACAAATAGGCACTTACTCAGTGCTTGTCCATTACTGAGTCTATTTTCCCTGCTTTCACATTAAAGCACTGAGTGATTTATAAGAATCTGCTCAGAAATGGTCAGAATTTAGCATTGCTGAATATATCTTAAAAGCCTACAGGCCCTGGAGAACTTGGCAGGAACATGTGTCCCCTGCTCAGTCCTCCATAGTATACCTGACGAGCCTAGAGAGCTGGAGAAAACTGGTACAAGCATTTGGCAATAGTAATACTGCAAACATGGGTGGAGAAAACAAATCCTTTAACTGTGCATTTGCTGAAGTTCCGGTTAAGTGGGTTATTTTGGCTTACTTTTTATATCTAGCTACATAGCTATAACACAGAAAAAGGAACAGCTCACTATGTAAATTGATTCAAAACATGAATATTTATGCTGCTTTGAATTTTTAAAAAAATAATAAATCTTGGATAGTCATGCTGGCCCAGTTCCATAAAGGTACTTAGGACCTAAACCCCACTGAAAACAGATTGTTGAGGATCTTGGCTCTGAACATAGACTACAGAGATTAGAACTCTTTTTAAAGCTATGTCTGCCAGTGTCTTAATTAGACAAGTTTTTAAGTCTCATGGAAATGTATACACTAAGATGAGTAAAGACGCAACTTAAACCATACATTAGCATGCTCGTAAATCAACGGGCTTCAATGTCTATTGTGGGGAGTCTTTGGCGGTGTTCCAATGTCTTTACAAATGTGTGCCAATATATATTTTAGTAACTACTGAACCAGGGACAAAACACAAACTTGGTATTAAGTAACCTGGATTAGAGCAATGCACATCCAGAGGCTGACTGGTTTTTTTTGTTCAAATGCAGCTGGAAAAAGCTCAGAAGATAAAGGTCTTCCTGTGAACTCTGCCAAGAACACTGGAAAAGTTGTATTAAAATGTTTTATGCTGCATGAAAACAAAAACAAAGAATAAATAAATAAAGTGCAAATGTGACTCACTTCCTGCTCAAAGGATTTTGGACCTGCTGAAGTATTTGTATCGAAACTGACTATATTTTCAGTATAATTGACCATACCACAGAATTATAACAAGATGGGAAAAATGCCTCTCTCTGGAATTTCCGAGGGTTCTAGCCTCACTAAAACTCCATTTCAATGGTTTCCGTGATGGAATCTATGTGGGCTTCTCTGGCTGCCATTGTATTTAGCATGATCCTCACTCAGAAGCCCACTCATTACTGCTCCTTGGCACTCAAGGTGAAGAATACTACTTTGCTTTACAGGGCAGGGTAGGGCTGGAAGGGTGGCCGAGTTGAACAGCTGCCCAGAGGTGAGGAGGAGAGAGCCTGCCTGAAGATGCCCAGCATGGGCCCCTCTTCTCTGGCTCTCTGCCTCCCATTGGCCTTCTGGGAGCGAGCAAGGATTGATTCCTCCCCCCCTCCCCTCACCACTAAGTTCCACTCTCCCATTAATTTAAACCTTTTCCCAGGCTTTAAGGACCTCCTGTTCTCTTTAGCTCTCCTGCCCCCTCCTCCTTGTAGTTGTAGTGTAGGAGTTGGGTCTTTTCAGGGCACTGTGGGTCTGACTGCCTATTTGGGGGTCTGGAAGGAATTGTTCCCACTAGACCCAACTGACAGAGATCTGGTGAGTTTTCTCACAGCATCGTGGAGGTATAGTGAAGTTGAAAGGGCTTGGAAGTGTAAATATTAGAAATATCCAGGAACATTAGTTCATTGCATTGCAACTTGCAGCAAAAATCCAGTGTAGATAAAGGCTAAAAAAGCCCAGCTTCCCAATGTAAATGAGACCCAAGATTTCACTGGTGGACTGGACCTTGTTTCTGTAAGAAGGGGAAACCTGAAGACTTTGCAGACCAAGGTCCTCCCTTGGCACCCTCTATTCCCCTTGTGGGGTGGCAGGCCAAGAGATTCAGAAGCGAGCTGAGTCCTAGGGATAGCCTGAGGAAGGTCTACCCTGAAGTACTGGTTATATGGTGGGAGTCTATGTGGCCGCGCACAGCTGAATGGCTGGTCTGAGAGAGATAGATTGGGCCCATAGCGCAGTCCTCACGGTTACATTAACAAAAGGTGCGACCTGCCATTTAAACCTACCTCAGTGTCTGTCTTCATCTGTGTGTCCTGATTAAGCCACAGCTACTCGCTTGCCACGCTCTGGAGACCTCAGAACTACTCAATTAAATATGCTCCGAGAGCACAACACACGTAAAGGATCTCTGAGATGACCTGTGCCAAACCCATTGCATTTTTGACAACCCCCTTTTCTACCCACTCACTTATACTGTCCCACTTGTTCAAGATTACAGATTAGGACAGCTGCAATATGTTTCTCATGGTGCTAATTCAGGTACTTTTTGTCACACTATAGCTCACAACCATGAGTGCCAACCTCCGGGCAAACCGTCAAAAGCAGGGCAGACACCCCAAACTGATAGTATGCACTATAATTAGATTTCACCAACCCAGTACATCATGTGAACTCCCCAAGTACTGCAACAGTCTAATGAAATCATAGACGACCCCTTAAACAGTCCAGTCTATCTTGTCACCCAGGCAAGCTGGGCTATGTGATAAATGGTCATTTATACCCAAAAAAAAATCACAAAATATTCCAGGTTACACTCTGTCCCAAGAGACCAGTCACTCACCCAGGCTGATTTGCATCCTAGATCTCACACCAAAGACAGACAGACAACACTGGTAGCTGGTTCTATAATGAACCAACCAAAGGTTTATTAGCTAACAAAAAAGGAATGAGAGTTATTTAGAGGTTAAAGCAGGTAAAATTATATATACGGGTGAGTCATAGTCTATAATTCCAAATAGTAGCAGAGATGTAGCGTTCTGCCAGTTTCCCAAAAGTGTCTCAGGGCTATCCAAACTCTGGGGATCTCCGTCTTCTCATTCAGTTCTTCTGCTCTGTTAAATCCACACTGTCTGAAGATGATGACTTTTTCTTTGCAACCATACTTCTAGCTTTTTTCCCCTCACAGAAAACAAGTTGACAGTGTTGCTACTCACACAGGCTCTCTCTTTAAGGATGGAGAGAAAGGAATGTGTTTAGAGTCTTTCATCTCCAATCATTACACACAATGGCCTCCTGCTTTGAAATGTGCAAGAATTAGCACTTTCCTGTTAAAATTTTAACTTCTCTCTTATTTGATGGGTTATTTAGTAACAGGGTATATACAATGCAAATCGTAGAACTGGAAGGGACCTCGAGAGGTCATCTAGTCCAGTGCCCTGCACCTTGACTAAATGTTTGCCATTCCATTATAACAGGATACAGATAAGTGAAAACAATGCATGCAGCATCCCATTAGATTGCATAAGTTGGAACACCAAATACACTCTTATACATTTAGCGATCACTTTGAGCTATACTAATACACAAGGGAATTGGCCTGGCTTCTACTTATGTGCCATGTAACTGTACCTGTGTAAGTTCCAGGATGTTAGAGAGACAAAGTGGGCAAGGTAATATTTTTTATTGGACCAACTTCTGCTGGTGGGAGAGAGAAGCTTTCAAGCCATACAGAGCTCTTCTTCCAGCTATGCATTTGTAAGTGTTCAGTGAGGTCTGGGGCTCCAGCATGAGCTGGGATCTAGTCTGCTAGTGTCACACTCTTCTGCATTAAGCCCAGGCAGAAAGAATGTAGGCAAAGTCTTTGTTTTTGTGCCTCATGCCAGAGCATATTTATTGACAACATGGGATTCAATCCTTTCACGTGGTTGGTTACTGCATGAAGCAAATCCGAAGTCTCTGTTTTGGCCTCAACTGTGATTTACAGACAATACCTGATCCTACGCTCCCTTGTGCCATTGTGTTAGCCTCTTTGCACACAGGACTTTTCTCATGCATGAATTTTGGCTCCACAAGAGATGCTCTGGTTTTGTCAGAAGAGCACTGCAATACAGTGGGCCAAATTCATACCTCTTGCAACTCCTTTGCCTGTACTTCCCTTTCCCGCCATAACAGGCATGTTTCTATCAATTTATCCATGGTAGGAGCAGAGAGGAGTTGTAATTTGGTACATGGTATACAAGTGTCAGTGCTTACATGCAGGAGGTATTTCTTGCACAGGATCTCCACCCCACAATGAGACCCCTAGCTTTAGTGTTAAGCCCTGACAAACTCATGACTGCATGAGCAGCTGCACGTGGACTTAAACACCCAAAGGATGTTGTACCACTCAGGCTGCTTAAATGAAATGACCTCTGTGGCAGTCCCAACAGCTGAGACAGTCTGTTGCAATAAAAATTTCAATCGATTCTACCACAGCAAATGCAGCAGAGCAACTCACTGAAGCAGCACTATTGGCACACATATCAAGATACCACTTACAAAATCATGACGTTTAGCTGGGAACATTGAAATGACTTTCCATCTGAAGCCTATCCATTCTGGTAACTGTGGAGACGAGTGGAAACGAACAGAGCCACTATATTAATTATACACACTTGCACCCCCTCAAGAGGCCTTGGGAACCTTTAGCTGCTCAGCCGAGCCACTTTCCAAATACGCCAGTTATTATCCTGAAGAGCTATTGGACAAACTGCAGCACCAGGTACATTTTAGAACAGCAAATAATAGGAGAAGTCTGAGGTAGCAAATTTGTTCCACGGATGTTACCAGATCCTTCAACTATTTATACAGGATTATCCTCATCAATTTTCTCTAAGTAAACTGGCTCTGTTTTAATAACAAAGGCGTTTTAACAGCTATGAAATCAGGACAGATTGTATATTCACAACTTGCACAGCTGCTAACACCCTCAAGACACATTTTAAAGATATGAAGTGACTTGTTTAATTTAGACTGCTGTGCAATTTGACAAAGTCCAAATGTTCACTTTGGAGCTGGAACAAGATGACAGGCATCCACATTATCTGTGAAACACTGTGCTCTGTACAGTCAAACTTTACTGTAGTAGTTGTTTCCTTTCTTGGAAGAGAATTGAAAGGAACAGACCATTCCAATGCCATCACCATAGTGGTGGATAACGAGCCTGTTTCACACATATATAACTACTATTTACATGCATTCTTTTCTACACCCACTGCCCTGGCACTTTGTGAGTAGAAATACAAATCTGCCTACATATCTGAATTCCAGCAAGGTGGCCAAGAGTCAATGCGAGTCAATAATCTGGAACGGTTTCATTAGAACCAAGAGGTCACGAAGCACAAAGTTTATGTCAACAGCCTAATGACAGCCATGCTATACACACAGATTCAAGGAAAAAGACAAATATTTACTTTCTGTGAACTGTTGCTGAACATATTATTTACAGCAAGCCAGCGCTGGGTAGCTTTGCTAATAATAAAACCCAGATGTTGATAGAAAAGCTTTAAAGCTCTTTAAAAGTAAGAGGACTCCGACTTAAAATATTTAGATATAGTATACGGTTCCACGTTTGCAAGTCGCAGAAATAATTCAAATAAGCCCACCTTCTTTCGGAACAAAGCATGAAAACGTGCAACAGCGTTGCTCTGGCTGTCAAGTACTGCACCCCACACTAATAAGTGTTGAGATATTTTGACAACTCAAAGAATGAATGGGACTTTGAGGAAATGAGAGCAAGACGATCATCAAAAAGGCTCCCACTGTTCCAAGTTTTACCTGCCTCAGCTTCAGCACTCACACTACAACTCCAAACCGGATGCCACAGTTGGGAATACACATCCCAGTCCTGGAGAATGCTGGGCACTCTCAACCCCCATTGACTTTAAGAGCAGGCAAAGGTGCTTAGCACCTTGCACAATGAGGCCTTTAGTAACCAATGCCGTGCACTGATGTCAAACAGAAGGTGGGGGACCTAATTATTAAATGGCCAAACTTGAGACAGTATTACGACTAGAGGAAGAAATTGTAACAACGTGCACCTAAATAGTTCAAATGACAATCACAGAGGTAAGTCAATCAGCTTCATCACTTCCCCTTAATAGGCTCTGACACCTCTCTCAAGAACAAATAGAATAAGGTACTATTTGATGCAAATTTCATCTTTGTAAAATCTTCATCCTTTGTAATTACAAAGGCTTCCACAATTTGACCAGCTCCATAACAGGGCTGATAACATTCAGTAGCCAGATTCTGCCTGCCCCTTTTGAGGGTGTGCACTGGGAGGGTGCAGTGGAAAGGGATAAGGGGTGGGAAGATCC
This sequence comes from Dermatemys mawii, assembly GCA_007922305.1. Classification (NCBI taxonomy): domain Eukaryota; kingdom Metazoa; phylum Chordata; order Testudines; family Dermatemydidae; genus Dermatemys; species Dermatemys mawii. Next base: position 1,906,866 of record ML677371.1, on the reverse strand, counting down.
TTATGAGCCCACTCTGGGGAGTGCGGGGATTTCTCCCACTCTGCTCCCTCTTGGATGCATATCACTTCTCTGGGGGAAAAGTGGGGGAAGGGCCATGGTTGCCCCTTCCATGTACCAACAAGCAGAATGATGTAGAAGGGGGTGAAAGGAAGTTTCAGCGTACTTCTGAGCATCAGGGCTTTGTCTGTGTGATACAGTCTAGCCCCAACTAAATCATTCTCTGGAGGTAAGAGGTTTTCCCCCCTCCCCACCATGAATTGGTGAACTATTTAATCTAGTTAACTAGCTGCCAAATATCCCAAGTTTAATCAGACACTTAGCTGCCTTGCATACGCTCTGTGTTATGATCCAGTAGAAACGATCTACACTACCTGTCAAAAACCACTTTTGACTGACCCTTCGCTCCTGGAACAATTAAAACCACTCTGGAGGTATTATAGCCACATGCTCCAGAGTCTAGTTGCTAAATTAAAATATGGCAATGTGTCACATGGAGAACCATACAATTGTGAAATGCAATGACAGCGACTAACTCAGTATTTTGTCTGGACAACAAAACAGAGCAGCGGGATTTGCTGTTGTGTTAAAAACAGTCGCTTGACCATTAGGGACTTGATTATGCCATTTAAGCAGAGTCCACAATGAGGGGATACAGGCCACCACGTCAGGAAGAACACTGCAGGCTTTCTGGCTTAGCAGGGCAGAATATTTCCTGGAACTCCTGGGCAAACACAGGCTGCATACCCACTACTATATGCCTTTGTGGGGTCCAGCACACTCCCGCCACTGGCCTGGCCCTACCTTCTCTCCACCCCCTTTGAGGTAACATAAGCCTACAGGGGGGTACAGATGGGGCAGGGGGAGAGTCATTCCTGCAGTTCCCAAAGTACAGATGCACAAATCCACAAAGGCATTTTGTGGATTTATTCTTAGCACTGCAGTGCCTCAATTTTAGGTGCCTAACCACCCTATGGAATCTATGAAGCCTGGGTTAGATGCCTAGGCTCTCTGTATAAAGCATGGAGAGAGATAAGTGCCAGGGAATAGTGCTAAAAAAGCCAGGATGCTAGGCAAGGAGCCACCCAAGCTAGCCAACAGCAGGCACCAAAGGGGGAGGGGGTGCCCTAAGCCCCACCCCTCACTGGGATTTAAGCGCCTAGATCCAGGCTGGAGAGACGAACCTAACTTGGCTTGGAACCCAGAGCCTGAAATCCACAGCTGGGAACACCATTCTTAGAGCCAGGCACCTGTGCTGTTTCTTGAAAGAACTGTGCCAAGGCACACATAAATCCACACAAAACGGCACGGGGTGGCCACTTCCCTTATCTTTCACTCAGTGGCTAGGGAACTCACCTGCAATCTCCGAGCTCCTGCTTAAGTTCCACCCTGTATCTGGTGAGCAGGGATTTGAACTTGAGTTTCCCACCTCTCAGGTGAGGTGCAGCTAGGAAGCAGAGCTACTCTCCAGGCACCCTCATCACTACAGCTGGCCTACAGCAGCTGCCTGATGAGCCTCACCAGCTGAGTGGCTGTAGGGACCAGCAGCAGCAGAAGTTCCACTGGCTGCTCAGAGCTCAAACTCACCATTGTGACTACTCCTGTGTTACCTTGGTCCTGCTGCTCCTGCTTTGCCCCCAGCCTTACCTCTATCCTGCATCTGCCTTCAACTCCGCCTTGCCTGATACACTTGCTTGACCCAGCTCCTGACCTCCAGCTCTGCTTCTTCTGACTACAGATGCTAGCTTGGCTCTTGGTTCTGGTATCCAGTGCCTGCCCTCTAGTCTAACCCTTGGCTCCAGCTTTTGACTCCTGAGTCCAGCTCTGACCTTAGTTCTCGATGACTGCTCTGACCCCCAGGCTAGACTTCCTTTGTCTCGGTCACCTGACCGGTGCCCTAAGGCAACTGGACTATAGAGTCACTCTCATTCGCTCTTTGGCCCAAGGCATATTTAATTAGCTATACAGAGTGGAACACCTTCAGCTGCAGAGACAGAGAACCCACATCAGACTGACTATAGGTCAGTGGTGAGGCCACTCACCTCAGAGGTGAGAGACACCTGTTCAAATCCCTTCTCCTTATTGGGAGGAGGGTGTAAACTGGGGGTCTCATATGAGGGGTGAGTACACAGGGATAGAGGCTATATGGGAGGCTGCTGCTGTTCCCCAGTGATTTTGTGTGGAGTAGAATTGGATTGGGCCCTGCTGAGGAGATAGCTGGGAGAATGCCCATTTGTACCTAGTTTGAGGACTACACTGGGGCTTCAGTGTGAGTTAGGCAGCAGGACTCCTGTCTAAGGCAGCACTGTGCACATCTAGGAGACTTCAACAGCAAAAAATATCAGCACCTAGTGATTCTAGGCACCTGCAGGGTTAAAAAGCAGCCAAGCAGGGGTTTTGAGGCTCTTAGGCACCTAACGTGGGAGGTTGGGATCTTAAGTCCTTTTGTGGATCTGGGCCAGAGGCTGCAACTTTACTTGGCCCTTCAATGGATCATGCAAATGGGGAAGGCAACTTACCTTTACCCCATCCACTTGCACTTTCCCCTGTGTATCTGCATAAGGTCCAGGCATAGGCTGGCTGGACAAGTACCAGCACTGACCAATTACTAGTATCATGGAAGGATGACATATGTATCACCCCGCCCCTCCAAATTATTGATGCCACCAGACAATGTTTCATATCTTGCTTACAATATGTGGAGACTTCTATAACCTAATAAGTCTTCCCTGATTAGGAAGAATAATTATATGTGGTTTATTCTGTCACCCTTACTCGGTTGGAGTAGTGGCCACCCTACCACCACCACAGGTAGCCCCAATCTACTGGGCTCTACATTACTGGTTCCAAAGTTTAGTGTCCTCCAAAAGCTAGGCAGCAAATATTTCCAAGCTTTACCTTCCTTCATCTCCTTGAGCAGAATCACTTTATACAGAGTAATTTGTAGCAAAGAGAAGATACCGGGTGATAAATCACCACTAAAATATAAAGATTAACACAGCAGCTTGTAAAATAAAGCACTTGAGACAGGGCCAAATTGTGGCTATAAGCCATGGCTGCCTGGTGGGGGGAGAGAGAGGAGAAGCCAAGTAACAGTAGGAGGCAATACCCAGATAATCAAAGGCTAGGAGAGACCTGGAGATCAATAATGCTGGAAGAGACTTGTAGACACAGTCTTCTTAGAGTTTTAGTGTTTAGGAAATGGAAATATTAAAGAACAGAAGTCAGGCCAATATATTTCTTGGTTGACTGACCATAGATATGGTGTCAGCAGCAGCTGCTAGTTAGAAAGCTTAAAAATTGACCGAACTTTAATCTCCTTTCAGAAACAAGCAGTAAAATGACACATGGGAAGACATGCATTTATCCGGATAATTACTGAATTACCTGCAAAAAATCCTCTAGACGTTAATGGGAGAGTAGTTTCCAGTTTGCTGAGTTACTGTTACATAGGGTGACCAGACAGCAAACGTGAAAAATTGGGATGGGGGTGGGGTAATAGGAGCCTACACAAGAAAAAAAACACCCAAAATCAGGACTGTCTCTTTAAAATCAGGACATCTGGTCACCCTACTGTTACAAATCAGCCTACCGTTTTGTACACAAATATCTGTGCAAAAAAATGAGTTAACCAGTCAAAGATTTATGGGCTCAATCCTCCAAGATGCTGAGCACTCTCAACTCACATTCAAGTCAGTTGTAGGTGAAGACAATCAGCATCTTACAGAACTGAATGTAATTTATATCATTCACAGCTCTGTCTCTGGTGGCAGATCTGAGAGCTAGATCTATCTCTTGCAAGAGCTTCATGCTTATTCGAAGTAATATCAATGTATGACCCATATAGTTATGACCACATGTGGGTTTCTACTTGTGTTTTTATGTACTTTAGGTCTTCATCTGACTGTCCAGTCCAAGATAAACATTTTAGTCCTTGTATTGCTGTATTTAGTTTTACATGAGAAATAAATCTTCACACGATGCTGCCAGTTTGATCCAAATAGTATATACACATCATATTCTATATGAACAGAAAATGAAATACATGTAATGTTTGCCCCTCTTTCTCATAGCTTGTTCCTAACGGAAGCATTCATAAATTACATGTAGTCCAGCAATGTAACATACTTGGCCAATATGTAAAAATCTTGCAATTAGCATTTGTTGATATGTGGCATACCTCCCAGTGAAGCAAAAGGAATAAGTAACCAGAGTTTTGGCGGTGACATTGACACACAGTGGGCGGCATGCCTCAGTTGGAAAAAGAAAAGAGGTTTTGAGGAACTCTCAAATCTCTATCTCCAGTTTGTATTTTTTTATTCAGTACCTTTTTAATGCTTCCATAATTATAGAATCTAAGTGTTGCCTATATAATTAAGATCCACAATTAATTCTGTTTGAAGAAGGAGCTAAACTCTTTTTAAGGTAGATCAGCCGTGCTGCAAACCTAACATTTCAATCTTTATTTGCTTTTTCTTCAATAGTATAAACTTCTAAATCAATACATTAGCTTTTAAAATATGCTGAAAAGTTATATCATCTGTACAAACTGCAAGGTATTGACTGGTATTGACCACATTACAAAGCATGCATTATATATAGAGAAAGGGATTTTCATTCACAAAAGTAAACTGGTTAGATTTTCATTTCAGCATGCTAGTCAAAAAATAACTGAAGAGATCTGAAAGCACAATGCGGTCAGGCATTCTGGAGCACAAATTTATAACCCCCAGAAGCAGTATCACATAATGCCTTTGCGATCACACCACACCTAGCACTTGCTCCTGTTAACACCAGAGTGATAGATCTATGCCCATCTAACTGCTTCCTATTACTCTTCTGCATCTCTATAAATCCAAGTGTAATTTATATAAAACATATAACACAAGAAGTGATTTTTTCCTCTTATTACACTCTCGAATAATGTCGAGAGAGCACATCATACGCTCTTGCTTTGGGGGACCAATTTATTTTAGCCACCCACCCATCCAGAATGAATGGCAATTATAGCTCTTAACTAGCAGCAACCTCTCCAAGTGAAGCTGAGAGCAGCAGTCAGCAAATACATTTGAAATTTGAAATGCAACTACTTTCCATATTAGCAATGTGGCTTTCAAAAGAAACCCTTAACCTCAATTGAAATAAGTGATCTGGGGAGTTTCTTACCTTCTATGACCTGAGCCGCTAAAACAACAGGGAGAAATGAACCCCAGTGCAGTAGTAGCAAATTCCAGGGCCACCAGCAATGCCTGGAGCGAATTTGCCAAGAAGAGGGAGGAAAAAAAAAGAAAAAAAGATAAGACCAAAGTTAAAGGCAGAAATGCAGGGGAAAAAGGTAAAAAGTTAACATTCTTACCTTGAGAGCATTTTTTTAAAGTTTGTTGAAAGTCCTTAACTGAGAAAAAATGTTCAGCGAACATGAATTTTTATTTCTGAAAAGAAAAAGTTCATAAAAATTGGAGTCTGTTGTCTCCTCCAACGTTCAGACACGAGTGAAACAAAGGCAGCTCTCAGGCTCTCTCAGTGACTCATTGCAATAAGCGCTCCAACACTGAAATCTGACTCCTTCTAGATTTTCCTTTCAGACCATTGCCTTAAACTCCTTAACCTTATTCCCTACCTTATTAAGGGAGACCCACTTTTGCAGCACCTCCTTCCATTGCGATCATTATCCACTCTTGCATCTAACTATAGCATACATATACTAACACATATTGGTAGAGTTTCCCCACACCGTCTCCCTTCCACCACTCATCACTTCCACTCCCTTCCCCAATAAAATATTACCTCCAACATCCTTCTATCCAATATGAAAACTAGGCATCTCTGTATGGTATTCAACACTTCTCCAACCAGACAGATTAGCCAAGCTATAACTTAAGCAAGTTTAAATTAACAGGAAGCTCCCCCGCCCCTGCATCAACTGCAATATATGTCCAAGTTAACAGGACTATAAGAATATAACATAAGAATGGCCATATTGGATCAGACAAAAGGTCCATCCAGCCCAGTAGCCTGTCTCCTGACAGGGGCCAAAGCCAAGTGCCCCAGAATGAGCGAACCAAACACGCAATGATCAAGGGATCTCTCTCCTGCCATCCATCACTCTCCCCCGTCCCCGCAACAAAGAGAGACTAGGGACACCATAGCTTACCCATCCTGGCTAATAGCCATTAGTGGACTTAATCTCCATGAATTTTTCTAGTTCTCTTTTAAAACTGGTTATAGTCCTAGCCTTCACAACCTGTTATAGTCCTAGCCGTCATAACCTCCTCAGGCAAGGAGTTCCACAGGTTGACTGTGTGAAGAACTTCCTTTTATTTGTTTTAAACCTGCTGCCCATTAATTTCATTAGTTCTAATATTATGGGAACAGTACATAACTTTTCCTTATTCACTTTCTCCACACCACTCAATTTTATATACCTCTAGCATATCCCTCTTTAGTCTCCTCTTTTCCAAGCTGAAAAATCCTAGCCTTTTAAATCTCTCCTCATATGGGGCCTGTTTCAAACCCCTAATCATTTTAGTTGCTCTTCTCTGAACCTATTCTAATTCCAGTATATCCTTTTTGAGATGAGGAGACCACATCAGTATGCAGTATTCAAGATGTGGGTGCACCATGGTTTTATATAAGGGCAGTAAGATATTCGCCATCTTCTTCTCTATTCCTTTTTTAATGGATTCCTAACATCCTATTTGCTTTATTAACTACTGCTGCACACTGCGTGGATGTCTTTAGAGAATTATCCACAAAGACTCCAAGATCTTTTTCCTGATTAGCTGTAGCTAAATTAGTCCCCATCATATTGTATGTACAGTTGGGGTTATTTTTTCCAATGTGCATTACTTTACATTTATCCACATTAAATTTTATTTGCCATTTTGTTGCCCAATCACTTAGTTTTGTGAGATCTTTTTGAAGTTCTTCACAATCTGCTTTGGTCTTAACTATCTTGAGCTGTTTTGTATCATCTGCAAACTTTGCCATCTCACTGTTTACCCCTTCCTCCAAATCATTTATGAATAAGTTGAGTAGGACTGGTTTTAAGACTGACCCTTGGGGAACACCACTAGTTACCCCTCTCCATTCTGAAAATTTACCATTTATTCTTACTCTTTGTTCCCTGTCTTATAACCAGTTCTCAGTCCATGAAAGGATCTTCTCTCGTGTCCCATGACAACTTAATTTAAGTAAGAGTCTTTGGTGAGGGACCTTGTCAAAGGCTTTCTGGAAATCCAAGTTCACTATGTCCACTGAATCCCCCTTGTCCACATTTGTTGACCCCTTCAAAGAACTCTAAATAGATCAGTAAGACACAATTTCCCTGTACATAAACCATGTTGACTTTTGCTCAACAATTTATGTTCTATGTGCCTGACAATTTTATTCTTTACTATTGTTTCAACTAATGGATGTTAAACTTACCGGTCTGTAATTGCCAGGATCACCTCTAGAGCCCTTTTTAAATATTGGTGTTACATTAACTATCTTCCGATCACTGGGTACAAAAGCTGATTTAAAGAACAGGTTACAAACCATAGTTAATAGTTCCGCAATTTCACATTTGAGTTTTCAGAACTTTTGAGTGAATGCCATCTGGTCTCGGTGATTTGTTACAGTTAAGGTTATCAATTAATTCCAAAACCTCCTCTAGTGACACTTCAATCTGTGACAATTCCTCAGATTTGCTACCTACAAAAGACGGCTCAGGTTTGGGAATATCCCTAACATCTTCAGCCTTGAAGACTGAAGCAAAGAATTCATTTAATTTCTCTGCAATGACTTTATCATCTTTAAGTGCTCCTTTTGTATCTCTATCATCCAGGGCCCCCACTATAAGTGGTATGGTCATCATAGAGAAATTTATAATCATGCCAGAGATAAGAGAATGTCCTGTATTTATAATATTCCTGTTTATAAAGATTTACACCCATAGTGTAAGTTCACAATCTGTCTATATCCATGTCTATACATACACGTATATGTATTTACAATAGTGACTCCATAGCTAAGGGTTTTTAAGTTTCCATTATAAGCGTGAATCTGTCCCATCCATCCAACTTTCTGAAAAATGTTTTTTCCATGCACAGTTTCTTATCTGTAGGTCCTCCCCAAAGAAACATTCTTTGAAAAAAAGTTGAAGGTTAATCAGACAAGCTTGTTCCAAGTTACAAAACTTTGAAAAAGTGCTCGCTTGTCACTGTTTGACAAGGGTAGAAGGGCCCTAACCCCTGGGGAAAAGTATTCCGAGTCTGCAAAGTGTCGTGTGGAGGTTGGGCTGGAAGCAGCTGAGGGGGGTTTGGGAAGATCTGAGCTGGGATGTGAGCACAGTTTTACCCCAAAAGTAGTAATTTTTTTCTGCTTTAATGAAAGTTCTTTAGACGGAGTTACGTGCTGTGTATTCTAAACCTTAAAAACAACTACATGTCAACAGGCATTAATAATTAGTTTTCAGATGACCCATGTGCTGGGGAAAAAAAAAAATTCACAGTTACGCTTCTAATCACCACCATCACCTTAAACCTGCCCCAGACTCCTTTTACAGGCTAGCAGGTTTACCTTGCCCATTTTGCATCATCTGCATTTTGAATATAGCCAGAGACCAACACTTTCCACACGTTGGCAAGAGAAACATCCACCAGCTTACAGGCCAGAGACTTAATTTTCTTTCACAGATTAAGTTCAGAAACTTAATCTATGTTCCCACATACTCACTCTCACTTTGTTTTCATCCTTCACATGTGGTCTAGAGACCACATCCCCCTTGATCCAGGATACTACATTGCGCTGGAGAGAGAGCACATCTCCCCCTCTTCATTCACGCTCCTATAGGATTGTCTATGCTACTTTTCCCACCCTCTAAATTTCCCACTGTTGCTGCCACCAGTAGTGCTACAGTACTACTATCCACAGGTAAATATTGCTTTTAAAAAAGAGCCAGATACTATATAGGAGCCTGCGTCAGTCACTCAGTTCTGAAATACATCTTTGGCAGTAGCTAATAGAAATTATTGATAGTGTAATTATCTTTTCTAAATCCTTTACTAAACTTTTTGTATTTTCTTCTTTCCTGATATGCAAGGTTTGTCTTTACCCCAAAGAAAGATTATCTAAAAAATCTCCCCATTATAGTGTATATTTTTATCGACTATAAATAGATCATGCAACTCTGCCATATTGAGTACATAAAGTTTTGTATCCCTGCATTATGTTTCTTGCATATGAGTATAACTAAATGAAAAGTATTAAGATATGGAGAGATATACAGTCTATGTACACATTCTAGACTATTCATAACTATTTACTAAATATAGTCATTTATTATAAAGATATATGTTGCTTTAAATATTTTCTCCTTTTTTTCTAGCATTATTGGTCTAATCAGAGTTTTTGCCATTGTTAATCAAAATGTATACACTGGTTAGGTAATTTTTTTAAAATATGCTATAACAAACAATTTGCCCCAATACTCTATTGTACAGTCCTATGGGTTTTTCTTTTAGGAAAGATTTTTTCCAGGGAAACGAATTATTAAGTAGCGTGATAGCCTGCAACAGAACATTTTGTTGACCTTTTTTATGGATCTCCATATCTGTAAAATGCTTGGTTTATGGGGAGGGGAAGCAATCCTCAGTGGTATACGTTCAGGAGGGCAAAAAGTAAATGCACAGATTATGTGATAAACTGTGTAATCAGACAGGCAATTTCAAATCAAGTGGGGAGGGGGTTAAAAAGTTAATTATATGGCATGAGTAGCCAATTTTGTAAGTTAATATCCAATATATCAGGAGGTTATTTTACAGAAAGTCTATAAAAAGGGAATATACAGATCTACTTCTTACATAATAGCAGAATAGTTCACATCAATGAACTATATGAAATACTGCCAAGATTGTCTTTAATTTCTTCAGAATGTTTGAAGGTGGACATCTAAACAATGCTGATTATATTTAGAGTTGCCAAGTATAGGAAAGTGAATCTAACATTTTTTTTTTTTTGAGTGAAGCATACTCCTGACCTGTGTGAATTCCACTGGCCGGCAATGGAGAAACCTAAATATGAATAGCTTATCTCCTTCCTGTAGGACCTTGAGATTTCTTGCAGCTTTGGGTTCTTTAGTGGTCTCCAGGACTATGAAATATTAATAGCTGTTCTGAGTCTCAAACACTCCCCTGAGGGCAGTGATCCAATTGTGTGTGTCCACTCAGTTTGTGTGGCTATTTTTCACTTCCATTTTAAGCCCAGCAGGAATTCATTGTTTGGAGGAGGACACAGATTTCTTTCCTTCCATTCTTTCTCAAAGTCCAATCTCGATTAGATTTTTCCTCCTGCCATGGTTCTCAAGGTCTCACACTTCGTCAGGCAATTCTTTTATTTATTCTGTTGATTATCTGTCTCTTTTGACCAATCTTCCAAGATAGTGATCAGTTTTCATCTCTGAACCAGCACCCTTAATACTGCTATTGCAATGATTATTTCTCCTAATGGATTATCCATTTTAGCTTCCAGTTTGGGAAACCGAGTCCAGTATCTGGTAATTTCTGCTCCAACCGTCCTGGCCAACTGTAAGGCAAACAACTCATCATTAGTGGTCTCTGACTCTTGTGATGCAGTTACCATTTTTGAGTCCCTAATCCTGCAATTGGCTCTGCACAGAGACACACCTGTTACTGGCACCGAGCCCTATTAACTTCAGTGGAATTCCATGCAAGTATCAGGGTCTGCTTAATGAACTTTACTGCAGGACTGAGTGTGTGGGTGGTTACCAGCTTTTGCCCAAACTTCTGGCACCGGCCTATTCCTGCCACTGCCAAACTGCAAATAATTCACACTACTAGAGGAAAAAAAAAAAAAAAAAAAAGAATGGAAGGGTGAATGGGAACTACAGCTATAAACTACTAACCCTGTCAGGTATCTCGTCACCTCGGAAAACCATACTGACCAGACTGAATTACTGTAGACTGATATAACATTTAATGAAATCATGCAATTAAAGACTATCATATGGGAGCTGAATTAAGGGTACATATGCAAATTTACTCTGGCATTTCCTAACTTTTGAGGGCTTGGCTTTGCAACCTTTTATCGTTTTTTGGGATGAAATTTCCTGAATGGTTTAAAAAGCAAGCTGGAAAAACAAATTTTATCACCTGGAACCACAACCCCCAACTTGGGTCATCAGCAGGGTTAGGATGTTTAGATCCACAGCACAGTCTTCTGTCACTCAAGCTAATGGAGTAAGTGATAACAGGTTGTCAAAGAATATGTAGACCAGCCCATGCTCCGCCCACTGGCCACCCCAAGCCCGGCTGCCGCTCAGCCCCCTGCTGGCCGCTCGCCCTTCCTCCTCTTCTCTGCTGTGAGGGTGAAGGACCAGAGCAACTTGGCAGGTGGTGTGATCCTCGAGGAAAAGAGCGGAGCAGGAATGGGAAGGGGCAAAGCGAGAGCAGGGCCATGGGAAAGAGTAACAGTGGGACTTCGGGGCAGAGCCCAGGCAGAGCAATAGCCCAGGTGTCCGCACTCTCAAAGGTGGTAGATTGGCAGCTGTTTGAGGAGGCTAAACTTCCCTTGGCCTTTAATACCCACCACCTATGCTTTTAAGGCACAATATGGTTTTAAGATCAGGGTCTGCCCAGAAGAGAGGATAAAAGCTTCTCACAAATACTGTGCCTTTAAATTAAAAAAAAAAAAAAAGCAACTACCATGCTGTTCAAGAGACTAGTCGGCTGATCTTTCTCACTGTAGAAATAGGGGAAGAAGAGTAATATGGACTGTCCTGGTTTGCTAAGATACAGAATATCATGTGCTTTGATCTACAGTCTACAGCAGGGGTGGGCAAATTATGGCCCACGGGCCCATCCTGCCCAGCCCCTGAGCTCCCGGCTGGGGAGGCTGCTGCTGCCAGCCCCACCCCCACCTTCCGCCCTCCCCTGGAGCCTCAGTGTGCCATGCGGGCAGCACTCTCGGGGGCAGGGCAGCGTGTCTGGCTCCATTTGGCTGCCAGGGGGGGAAGGGTGATGGGGTGAAGTCTCAGTGTAGTGGTGATGGTTGGGGGGTTCTTTGGAAGAAGTTGTCAGGCAACAAGGAACAGGGGGGCTTAGATAGGGGGTAGGGTCCTGGGGGGGTGGTCAGGGGACTAGGAGCAGGGGGAGCTGGATGGGTCAGGGATTCTGAGGGGGCAGTCAGGGAGCAGGGGGTGTTATGTAGGGAGTGGGATTCTGGGGCAGTTGAGATGCGGGGGTCTCAGGACAGGACAGTCAGGGGACAAGGAGGAGGGAGTTTACATAGTGAGTGGAATCCCAGGGGGTGGTTAGAGGCAGGGAGGTCTCTGGAGGGAGCAGTCAGGGACAAAGAGCAGGGGAGTTAGATGGGTCAGGGATTCTGAGGGGGACAGTCAGGGAGCAGGAAGTTGGAGGGGGTCAGATAGCAGGCAGGGCCAGGCTGCTTGGGGAGGCATAGCCTTCCCTACCTGGCCCTCTGTGCAATTTTGCAACCCCAATATGGCCCTCTGGCCAAAGAGTTTACCCACCTCTGGTCTACAGGAAAAGTGTTTTATTAGTGAAGTGTGTAGCAGAGTGTGGCAGGAACCCCTGGGCTTCTGCCTCTGCTAGGTTCACAAAGTCACTTGGAGACCCTGGGTTTAATAACCCCGGGTGTAACCAAGAGCAAAACTTGACCATACATCATTGATGCTATTTAACTTATCTAGCCTTAGATCCTGTCCCCCACCCCAACCCATGCAGCCCAAGTTATGAGGATGAGTTAGGCTGGGATCTGAAGCACTGCGTAAGGACAAGGAGAGAGAAATCCTCTCCCTGCCCAGGCTACAAGCTGCTACTACTCCAGCCTAAGGGCTACAGAAGTAGCCGAGGCCCTTGCACCACACATGCCTTCTGGTCCTACTTCTGTCCCACCCTCAAAGATCTACAGCGCCCAGCTGTGCTGGGAGTCCCCAAGGAAGTTTTCTTTATGGTACACTGGAGGTGCAGACTTCTGGCCTCCTGCCCCTGCACGTAGAATCACAATCATGCCACTGTGTCAGGACAGGATTCAGGTCTTGATACATATTTGTTACATAGTTACTGAAGTCATCTTGATTAACATTTTTAAATGATGCCATGCTGCTCTATAGCCCCCTTCCACCACAGTGGTAGAACATTAGCTGAAAAATCTTTGACTGACCACTGTACTCCTCTCACTATTCAATGTCACATAGTTTTGCTGACATTTAACAGTTAGTTATAGGATGTGTTTTCAATATGTTTGCCCTCATTTTTTCCTTTGGATCCTCAGAAAATACAACCATGTACAAGCCCATGCTCTGAATGATTTTTTTTTCATATTTGTTTTTAAACAAAAGTGGCATTGAGCAAAATGTAATGAAACACCCATAAAAAGAAGGCAGCTTAATTATAAATGCTGCCTTGTTTTTATGATATACATAGCTCTGTGGAGAAAACACTATGGGATCCTGTAATTGAAGACTGTATCATAATGCATATGCAGAAATTTTTAGTGCTTTGTGTAGCGAAGTGGGGACTCACCCCTGCGGCGCCTCCCGCTGGTCTGTCCGGGAATTAGCTCTTCCAGCATCCGGAGCACCCTCTGCAGGCCAATGTCCTGCTTGCTGCTTGGCCCTGTGTCCCTCCCTGGACCCCGGTGCCCTCTTCCCTAGAGTGCTGCACCGCCCCCCCCCCAGTCTCACTCTGGGTCTCCCCTCCCTGGGGAATCCCCACCTCCTATCCCCATCTTGCCTCAGTCTAGGCAACTGCCAGTCACCACTTGCCCCTGTTCTCTGGGGCAGACTGCAGTGTAATTGCCATTCATCACCGGCAAGGGGGGTTGGCCTGCTGCTTCTGCCTCTAGAGCCCTGGGCTGCCCCCTGCAACCCCAGTACCCCTTAGTTGGACCATCTCCTAGGCCCTGCAGCCTGGGGGTTTCCAGGCCAGAGCTTCCCCAGCTCCTCTTGCCTTGCCCCAGCCCTGCTTCCCTCTAGGTACCTTGTTCAAGCTCCCAGCAGCCAGGCCTGTCTGCCTCTGTAGCCAGAGGAGACTCCCTCTCCCCCAAACTCTAGGCCCTTTTATCAGGGACAGCTGAGCCCTAATTGATACAGCCACAGCTGTGGCTGCTCTGCCCAATCAGCCTGGGAGCTTGCTTGCTCCCAGCTACAACCCTTTCCCGGGCTGTTTAAGCCCCTTTTAGGGGGAGTGGGGCAGCTGCCCCACCACACCTTGATTCTGGCATTTCCTAACTTTTGAGTAATTAACTATGCCACTATAATAATGTTCTTTTAAAATAGTTTGTGTAAAATTTTGTAGGTTTTCAAAGCAAACTTAAAAACAAGGAATTCCATCACATAGCATCAGATTGTCACTGTAATGGGGTCAGCCTCCACCTCTTACAAGCACTCCCTCTGGCTGTGTGTGTCTCCATACTTTCAGTACATAGTCCCAGCCCTGGTTTAGGGCCATATCTCCAGGGCTTCCTTCCTGAAGATGCTGTCATCCTGCAGCCCTCCCTGGGCTCAGTACCTACAGCCAGCCAGCAGCTCCTTCAATGCTCCCCTAGTGCCTGCCAGAAAACTGCCTTTAGCTTCTAGGATAGAGCCTACCAGAAGCCTCTTACTCCCCCAGTCCCTCCCAGCAGACTGTCTTTGGTCCTGCTGCTCTTCCAACCAGGCACACACTCCTTTCTTCTTCAGCTCTAAGCAGTAACTAACTGCTTTGCTAACCTGCAGTCCCTTTTATATGGCCCTCCTGGCCCCGACTGTCTGTTCCAGCAGCCCCTCTGATTGGTTGCTTCCTTACAACCACTCTAGGCCACTTGGAGGACCTCTGCACTGCTCCTTTCCTGGGATTGTTATGGTGAAACCTTGAAGCTTCCAGCAAGGGAGCCTTTCGACCTAGTACACCCCATCAGCAGAGTTGGAACACAGAGATTCACCCCACAGACCTCTGCTGCTTGAGCTAACAGAGTTAGTGACAGCAATGCTTGGGTATCATTCTCTTTGTGGACCAGCACATTGAAGGAGATGGGTCACACCCATTGCAAGCAGAGGAATAGCAAGACTTAAGAATCTTGGTTTCTATTCCAGGCTCTCATGGGGAATGCACTCTGTGGACTGAAGCTCTTCTCCAGGTTCCCTGCAAGCTTGACCCGCGCTGTTCAATGCTTTAGTCTCCACCTTGTCCCTGTCCCAACCCAGCCTCTTCCTTCTCTTCCCCAACACCAGATCCTTGCTCCAGTCCCATTCTTCTTTCCTATTGTAATGGCTCTCGGGCTACCCCGGATGGTGAATCATCTTGTTACTCCCCTGCCTCCAGCAAGAGGGAGACCTGCTTGTCCATAACTGAGTGTCAGCTCTCTGACATCTCCAGCCTGTTAGCCACCCAAACAGTCTCCTCTGGGCTAGGCTAGCCCTGACTTTGCCTTGCAGGTTAATAATAAATGGGTTCACCCAGTCCCCAAGCCCCTTCGAAGCATTTCTCTGCAGCATTCAGCCTCTTATCCACTGAGCACTCACAGCAATACCGGATCTGCTGTCCTAAGGGAACAGCTTGTTTAACTCAATTCAGAACGAGGTCCTGATGTAGCACCATTGCGCTGAGATAATTGGTACTGAAAACAGTCATAAGGTTATTATCAAAGATCAAGATTTAAGAGACAGTGAGGAAGGATAATAAGGTAATAATGGAAACCCAAGAGTTACATATAAACAGAAATCCATACACACTTTTAAGAGATTAAACTTAGTGCTCCAAACAGGAGTCTAGTCTGCTAAATTTCTTATCTGGCAGCGTTTTCAGCCAACCTGGCCGAGATCCTGTTCCCATGAATGTAATTACACTGCACAATTACTTCCTAGGTGCAGGATAAAGAGGTGTCTTCTTTGTCTCCGACATATTCCCTTGCACAGAGCAAGGCTATGCCCCATGGCTTGTTGTTTTTTTTCCTGTATGCTCCTTTCCTGTTGACTCCATATGTAAATAGGGCCTCCATAGTGTTGGCTTACAATGTTTAATTTACATTTGACAGAGAGATACACATCTTACCTCCTGTCTGGAAGAAACCTGTTTTTCCTCTTTGGATTCGTGACAGACTTTAAAACACATTGTCAATACATATACACAACTTCTTAAACATCACAATTATGATGTTTGATACAAGGTTTTATTAGAGACCTCATAAGTTCCCCTTTGGTGAACTAGAATGTACGTGCCAGGATCAGGATATTCTTGTAACCCCCCTTATCAGTTGGTATGAGGGTTTCTTAGGTTGACACCTGTCCCAGTCTCCACTCCCCAGGCTTCTCATTGCCATCCCAGTCTTTTTCTCCACTCAGTCCACCGTCTCTCCTCCTCTCCACACCCAGTCCCTGTCCAGCTCAACCTCCTGAGTCCTCATCCAATTTTTCTCTCTCTTGCCCCTTCCACTGGCTCCCAGTCACAGTCTCCCTCCCCAGACTCCTCATCCAATCTAGTGCCCCTTGCAGCAGCACTCCCCTCCCCACCAACCATTTCTGTCACTGGAGTCCAGTTCCAGTCTCCTCACCCAACCAATCCAAACTTCCCAAACACCTACTCGACTGCTAGTCCCAGCCTCCATTTCCCAACCCCCATCTCCCAGTCTCCTTGCCAAACCAGCCCCAGTCTCTCCCTCCCACTCTCCAGTCCAAGTAAACCAGACTCCTTGTCCCAACCTACTCATGTATCTCCCCCGTATAGATTCAGCCCCCAGGGCATTCAAATTAGACAGCCTCCTCCATGCTGTCCATGGTCCTCCATGCTTCCCAGGTGCCACAAGGGTCGGTGAGAGCACAGGAGAGACAGGCTCCCTGGGCTCAGTTCTGATGTCCAGCCCCACCAGAGCAGCCATTCCAGGGAAATTTTGGTTTCACTCCTGTAGCCCTGGGCTGAGGCATGCTCATTCTCTCTGTGGGGATGACACCTCCATAGTCTGGTCACCACTAGAGGCTCTGAGAGGCTGGAGCATGCTCAGAATCCTCAGATATTTTAGCTGATAAAATTGAAGAAGTCCCCACTGAGCATGTGCAAACCTGGGTTTTTCAGTGCCTTATAACTTGGCCACATGTGGACAGATTTCCCCAGGGACAAAGACCTGACACAAAAGCTTCTACCCCTTCCCCCAGCCAAATTTCAAGTGCCTCCTTCGACGCATGTGGGCATTAGAGCAGTTCAAAGAAAAAGTATCAAGAATTTTTTAACATGGACAAAAAATATTTCCCCATCCTTGTTCTCAGGAACAGCATTACCATTTTGGCTGAAATTTTCCAAACAAAATTCAGCTTCAGGCAGACACTCGGCATAGAAAATCTCAGCCTGCACAGTTAATTTGGTCAAGTTATAAGCAACTGAAAATGCATACATTTTAATATTGTTAGTGTAGCTATATTAAAGTCACATTAAAATGTACTTAGAATATAAATCTTTGCTATATTAAGAACATTTATTCCATTGAAAGGCTCTATTCAGACTAAATGTCACACATTCCTTCTGCATGAATAAACCCACAGAAGGTAATAGCCAGCAATTTCACTGCCTATCTACATATTCAGCTGAGGTGAAGAACCAGTTTCTTCCTCATAAGGTGCCTGTCATAGAGTCTAGGGAAAAAAAAGACAATTCATCAGAATGCCTTTTTCCACTATCATCTGACTCATATGGTTTCAAATTCCATTTAAAACGTTTATATAATCTAGCACAAGGAATGACCCAACTGGCAGTCTCTACAAACTGCTTCAAGATGACTACGCCTCTTTAAGGTACAATCCTGCAAACAGCAGGGAAAATAGTCTCTATTTTCTTGAACAGTCCTTTTGACTTAAAGGAAGTAAGGGATAGCAGGATTAACACCTTAATTTATGGCTCTATTAAAGTGGAGAATCATAGCACTGACAAGAAGACATTGTGATGTCAAACCTTCAGTAACATCATTAAGTTAATGAGAATGATGTGAAATGTTCATTTTCCCAGGATAATTTAATGTTGACAGAATCTGTATCCATACTTTATTAAAAATACATCATATGTGCCAATGCTTCAACAAAGATAATGAGTGAAATCCTGGTCCCACTGAACTCAGTTGCAAAACTCCCACTGACTCTAGTGGGGACATGATTTAACGCTATACAGGTCTTTCACAGATTTTGTTCATGTCATCACTAATACCAATCTAATGCCTACCACAGCCATGCCACCTGATTGCTAGGCAGTTGTACCAAATGAAACACATTCTTGTCTTCCTCCAGACCTAGTATTTATAAAACTTTTTCACTCAGGAATATATTATTTAGCAGTTATATTATGGTAGTGCCCAAAGGGTCTCAATCAGAATCAGAGCTCCATTCATCTGGGCACAATAAAACCCAAAAGAAGATACAGTCCCTACCCCAAAGATCCTGTAATCAAATGAAAGATGACCTACAAGTGGGTATAACAAACAAAAGTGGAAAGGAAAAGGGAAGATGAGGATTCCAGCGATAAGAATAGGTGGTTACATAGGCTAGATGTGTGTACAAATTGATAATTTCCACAATTTTTGCCTATGTGAATGGTGAAAGAAATAACCACCAGGGCCAGGTCTAGCTTTTTCGCTGCCCCAAGCAGCAAGAGCACTGAAGCAAAAAAATAAAAGGGCGGCCAGAATGTGCAGCCCCAAGATTGGCTGGAATGTCGCCCCTTATAATGTGCCGCCCCAAGCATGTACTTCCTCTGCTGGTGCCTAGAGCCAGCCTTGATAATTACAAACCTCAGTAGGCCTCTGCCTAACCATTATCAGTTAGCAATCTCTGCAGGAATAACAGATGTGGATCATGAGCAGGGATTTGAAGGAAGAGAGGAGGCCGTCATGAGTTGGGCATAACCAAAGCACTTCATCGAAGATACTTGTAAGAAGCCATTAATCTGCTTTATGGAATTGGGTAGCTGAAACAATAGGAGCCTCCACCCAAAACAAAGGCCGTCACCACTAAAAACAAAGGCCTGTGCAAGGCATAAGGCAAGGGAGTTTCTCTGGGTATTGCTTTGATAGACGTGCAGGCATGTGAGAAAGAATCACCACAGAAACAGAGAGAAGAATCAGAAAGCCCAGGACACAGCCACAAAAACATGGACCCCAGGAAAAGCTGAGAGAAAGAGCTTTTGGGCTGAGTGCTGGCTGGAAAAGGGGCTTTGAGCTAGAAGCAAAGACTCTCTCTCTCTTTTTATTTGATTCCTACTGTATTCAGGGAAACCAAACTTTGTACATTCTTTGTAAATAAACAGGAAATGCCTGATTCCATCACCAATTTCTCCTCTTAATGGAAACAACCCTCAAGACCCTGAATTTTTGCCTAAGTGCTCAAGTCAAAAGGGGTCACAGTAACATCTGAATAATACGAGGGCAGTATGGCTCCCTCCTCTAGTGAACAGTAACAGTTTTCAGTCATGATTGTGGCTTACATTCACAGACTGCAAGGAGCTGCTCAAGCACCTTACTGGATCTAAGTCGGTTTAAAGTAAAATCTTACATATTGGAACAGCTCTCAGCCAGATTTGCTGCAGGGAATGGTTTTTCTTTTGGTTTGGGCATGAAGGACATGATGGAGTATGTGGGCTGCAGTATGCAGCTCTGAGCAACCAAAGAGAGAAGCACCATTCATACCAGAAGCTGGTGGCTAGAAAGACTGATGCTGGTGGAGCTCCAGTGAAACAACAAAAGACTTCTTGTCAAATATCTGACTGTTAACTAAGCATCAGTCTAGACTCGGAATTAAAACAGCGGTTTTATACCAGCACAGTTGTTACACTGCATATTTAAATATATCACATCTGAAAAATTCTAGGATTTTTTTCCCAAACCTTTTTAACATTATAAAAAGGGCTTGGTGCACCTATTTTAAAAACAATAATTGTAGGGTCCTGTATAACTGAATTTATGTCATCACAGTGCTTTACTTCATATTATTTATTTGATGTTGAAATGAGAAATATACATAACCAAAGAAAAAAATTCTGACTTGCTATAATTCGAGGAGGGCATTTACAGTGACATTATTTTTATTAGCATTTCTAATATGGAAAATCAGGATGAAAATTCAAATACATCAAACTAAAAACCATTCCCCATTCAGGTGACTTTAACTAAAAAGGTTACGTATTATTAGATGTCCACATATTCAAGCTGAGAGAAATCGTAGAGTCACACTGCCAGCACTACTTCAACTTCAAAAACATACTACACCAAATCTTCAATGGGTGTCAGTTAACTTTATTTCATTGACTGCAACAGAGCTGTGCCACTTTATACCAGCTAGTGATCTGACCCTGGTAGTGAGAGGCTGGTGGTGTTAGCAGCATAGCCAAAAGTATACTTGTGACAAGTATACTTGTGTTTCAGAAATGCTGAACGTCCTACTCTTCTTAGAGAAGCAGTCTTGCATAGGGCGGTATCATGAATCACTCGGAAATAATTGATACCCAACAACATTACTCATACATACTCATACTCTACAACTCAGTGACTGTATTTCATGACTATTCCAAAATAAAATGGTCCGGTTGTCCTGAAGTTGTGGGACATTTTGTTATAATCAAGGAAAGCTAGCGTCATCTGAAAGTGGAATGAGTCATTTGTTACTTACTCTCACTGCTTGCCAGAAGCCAGGCGTCTCATGCTGCATGCCCCTTGCTAGTCCTGTAATAGTTAATTGAAATTCAACTCAAAATAGCTACCTGGGCTTTTAAACTGCACATCACATTACAGTTTGCTGTACACTTTAACTGAAGGTGCAACTAGATGAGACCCTGACTGGGGCGAGGTGTTTTTGGTTAAGACCATTGTTTTTCTCCTAGCTCACCTTCAGTCAGAGTTGTCAACCCTCCAGAATTGTCCTGGAGTCTCCAGGAATTAAAGATTAATCTTTAATTAAAGGATTATGTCATGTGACGAAACATTCAGGAATACATCCAACCAAAATTGGCAACCCTAGCTTCAACCAGCACTCTTCCTTAGAAGAAGCAAGAAAGCTTCTCACTTGATGGTCTACTCTGATTGACTATTGCCTCTTCCCAGCCTTTCTAGTCACCAGAGGACCAGGTTTTGGTGGTTCTTCCAGTACCAGAACCTGAGTGGCCTCTCTAGAAAGTGCTTGAAGGTCTAAATTTACTGCCCTTCTTTACCAGGTGATACTTTTCCTTTGGGTGGGTATGTCACGGAAGTGATGCCTCCAGCAGAGACCAGAGAAGGGCCTATACACACTGTCACACATCTCTTCAAACTTTGTCTTTGAAAGACTCCTAACAGTGAATAAATCCAATTGCCCTTCTTCCAGATTACTATACTGAAGAAAAGATGCAAATAAATTGCATTTTACAGTATCTACAACCTACACCTTTAGTGACCTAAACAGTCTTTTAACACAACATTTCAAATTGTAAAATAAAACATAAAAAGAAAAGAAAAGTCATGATTTCCTGACCACATTGTATTCTGTAAGCAAAGATGTATGTTTCATTACCCAACTTGTCCTTGGGTTTGTTTCTAATAGAATTCGAGCCAGGTTGCCACACCTCATAGAAAGAGTCTAAGAGGGAGGAAAACTCCACAAAGTTCTCTTCCTAGAGTTTCTTCATGAAGTATCTCTTAAGAGGGGAGGGGTGGCATTCGTTTTCTCACCACATCCCCCCAAAAGAAAGGGCTGTAATTTGAGGCTCACCTCCAGCCTCAGTCCCTCACTGTGATGCTCTGCTATACCTATGATGTCCTGGCAACATTGGATGGCTACTAGAGCTGCCCTGGCTGGCAACTGCCTAGGAGTTGTCTCCCGCACACACACAAGGACAACGTGATGTGGTGTATAAAGCCCACACTGGAACTGAAGGGATTAAAGAGAAAGTCTAGGCCCAGGCAACCCTGCAAAGCATGCTCCAGCTGGGTATGGAGCTTAAAAAGGGAGCCAGACAACTCAGAAGAGCCCTGACACAGCAAGGAGAGAGACCTACCCTGAGAGCTCATGAAGAAAAGTGCTGTAGAAACCTTTTCCCAGAGAGAAAGGGAGAGAGAGAGAGAGAGAGAGAGAGAGAGAGAGAGCGCCAGTCTGCTGAGCCCAGAAAGGCTGAGCATTCCTTTATTACCTTTTCTTTTACTACTCTGAGGCCAACAGTAAGACTTCAGCAAGAGAGTGGGAGGCCCTTGGCCACAGCCCAATAGAGTAGGAGGAACCAGGCTCTCCTAGCAACCTCCCTTACAGAGAAAGGCATGAAAACCTTCCCCTCCAGACTCATCCAGGGAGAAAGAAGGATAAGGTAAAGACTTTTGGAAACTCCCAGCTGGCAATGGCCACCCACGCAGGTCAACAGACAGACCTCATATCTTCCTTGGAACCCCATCACACCAGGAAGAGAAAAGACCAATCAGTGATCTGACTGGAGTGTTTGCTCAACACCTGCCAAAAGACAGAGTGCCATCCTGGGTGGGTGGAAAGAACAGAGGCTTAGCGAACAGAAACTTAACCCCCTAAGCACTAGATGCTACCTACCAGCGAACACCATCCATCAATGGCAGGATATGGGTTAAAGAATAGCAACTGTGAAATACGCTATTGCTAGGAAAGAATGGTGAGAGTAGAACATGGACTCGGCTATTTAAATGGCAAATGTTCTCCTAACATAGCTGTTTGTCTAGAAAGCAACGCTCTCCAGTATTTTCTCCATGTCAAATATTTTGGATCAGAGGTATATTTCTCTAAATGCCAGGGAAATGAATAACTTTGAAAGGGGAGAAGGGTTAGAGTACGCATCCCTGAAATCATCACTTTGATGAGTTTGGAAAATGTATGCCAGGGCCTGTGGCAGGGTGTAGAAACCCTGCACTGGTGACACAGGAGTTAAAGAACTGTGAGCAAGGCTGGCCCAGCCCTGCTTCCCCCCCACCCCAATCATAGCAGAGGTGAAATAAGGATTTTAAAACAGGAAGCCCTGGGCACTGGCTGCTGGGCAGCTCCCCAGAGATACATCAGAAAGGCTTCAGAGAAATCACCCCCAAGAAGTTCATACTGATCCTGCAAGGAGACAGTAGACTCCAGCTAAACAGGACAGATTTAGCAAGCCCGCAGGTGAGCTGTGAGGTGCTCACTACTGCTATCCTCAACTCCTCCTGGAGCAAATCAGGGAACTATACTGAAAGGACTTGGAAGCCAGGAGACCTCCCCCACCCACATTGTTTGTCTCTGACTCCTGTTTATATAGATGGGGCAACCTACAAGCTTTGGACCACCCAGGCAGCAGAAGGCACCCATCAGTACCATGAGAATTGTGACAATGCCAGGACAGCTCATGGCTGAGTTACTGTTTTGACACCTGCCACAGTAGAGCCAGAGGTTGTCATGTGGGTGTACAAAAAGGCAGAGTACAAAAACCATGGCAATAATTACAGTAGGTTCCCCAAGGAAATCAAAGCATCTATGCAAATGCACATCGCTGATACTAGTAAAGCTGTACAATGTGTCTCCAGAGGTGAATTTGGTGAATTTGAATGAGGAAAGCATTACAAATGGGAGCAATTAAAAAGAGCAGCTATTTACTGTATATGTCTAGATTTAAGGAGAGTGCTGAGAAGAAATAAATTGTTGTGTTTTGTATATGGGTGCTGGTGGTCTGTGATATACAAGAGGCCAGACTAGATGATCTGGTGGCACCTCCTGGCTTTAAACTCTATAGAAGAGAAAGGTTAAGTTATATACTCCTGAAAGCTAGGGCTAGATTCTACTTTAGAGCAGGGGCGGGTTTAGAGTCAGTGGGGCCCTGTGCTCAGCTTCACTTTTGAAGTCCCTCCTTGGGACCCGACCCCAAAAAAGAACATTCTCTCTTATCTCCCCCTGCCCCATTTTTCATTCTTTTTTTCCTCCTCCTCCTCCTATAAGTAATAGGAAGTAAATGAAAATAAAAAGTGAGGTACGTTGATGGTTTTGTAGTCTGTATTTTTCCACAGATCACTTGAAAATAGCTGAGGGTCTCGGTGGACCACTTAATGATCTTCCCAAATACTGTTTGTACCGTTAACTAATTATTGAAACGCACTTTGGAAAAGAGCACTTTATAAAAGAAAGATGTAAAAAAGCTTTGGGGTGTGGGGTCTAGTTAGGACTTGTAGTGCAGGAGGGGGCTAAGGGCTGGCGGTTTAGGAGGAAGTTTGAGTGCAGGAGCAGGCTGGGGGTTGGGGTGCAGGATCTGGCCAGGAGTTAGGATGCAGGAGGGGGCTCAGGGTTGGGGTGTGGAGCGCTTACCTGCGGCAGCTCCCGTTTGGTACAGGGAGTGCAGGTTGGAATGTGAGGGCTTTTAAAGCTACAGGTACATTGTGGGAAAGGAAAATGTGGGCCTGCCTTGGAATCATTCTGTTTGTAGAGGACAAAGGTAGGGAAAATTTGTTGCTATTATCAGCGGTTACATTCCATATTAACAGGTGTTCTAATGTCACGTTCTCATTAATTTTAAAACCTTCTTGGGCTTTGATTTTGCTTGAACAGTTTTGGTTCTAATTTTATTGATACATTTTAAGAAATATCACACAAACCATCCCTCACACTAGACCACAGTCCACAGTTTGTGGTGTAAAAGAAGAGAAGAGGGAACGAGAGGAAAGATTAGAAACACTAACGGTGAATTCCTAGCTCCACTGAAGCCAATGGGAGTTTTGCCCTTGACTTCAGTGAAGCTGAAATTTCACCATTTATTTACAAGCCAAATCAAGTAATTTTGTCATTGAGTTAAGTGGAACTGGGATTTGGTCCAACATGACCAGCTTTGCATCTGTAGATGGCAACCGTAATCACATGGTCTGAAGGTCAGATTATGTGAACTGGAGAAATTAGATGAAACCTAATGAGGCAGAGCAGGTTTCTGTCGTGTTACCCATGAGAGAGGGAAAATATTAATAGAATTCTGGGAGGAATACACTTTTTGTTAAATCAGAGTTGCTGTGCTGTGACTATGTCAAACACAGTCATTTTGCTGTTATTTTGTCTTAGCCTCTCCAACCCTAGACTCTTATTGGTTTGTAAGAGACACCTGTTGTATCTAGTCATACGCTAAGATGGGAGTATCTTTGGAGCAGAGACTCTTAATTACATGCACACACAGTGCCTTGCACAACAGTGCTTTCGTCATTGATTGGGCCCTCCTGGTGCATCACCACCACTGCTGCCTTCAAATGGTGCAACCAGAAGATCATCTTCAATTTCTTGCTCATAAGGATTGTAGGATTTTACTGACCAAAAATCTCCTATTCACAGGCTAAGGAAACATACTGATTGCCATCCAAAATAATTCAGAGCTTTGTAGGAAAAAACTATTGATACACCAGCTCTGAGCAATACAAATGTAAGCATTAATAAATACTATTTAAACCTTTCTCTGATTATCATCAGATACCAGGAAACTGTCTTTCTGGGGAAAAAAAAAACATTCTTTTTGCCATCTGAGACACAGCAAGACTTAATTCATCAAGCAGGGAAAAGATATCAGTTAAGGTTTAATTTAGGTCCCGACACTGCAAACCCTACTGCTGGTGCTTGCTATCCAAAAGTAACGTAGGCATTGCCATGACGTATCAGACCTGTGGTTCATCTCGTCCAGTATTCTGTCACAGACAAAGCCAGGACCAACTGCTTCAGAGAAAGGTGCTAAAGACCCTCCAATAGGCAGTCTTGCGATAACCAGGCCCCAGGGAAGGTTTCTTCCTAAACCCCATTAGTTAGAGTTGACCTAAACCTGAAGCATGAGACTTACCAAAATCCTTCTTTATTATTTTTAATATTTACTATTATAATTCTGGATGCTCTTTTAATGTAGTTTTTGTGTGTATAATGTAAACAATGAGAACACTATGAAGGTTGCAAAGTCAAAAGTTAGGAAATGCCAAACTAAGGTTACCTGTGCACCCTTAATTTGGGCCCCTTTGTGAGTAATATTTTTAACTACAATGTTCAATGTGTGCTATATACTGCACACTATTCAAACCCTGCTTTGTAGACAGACTCAGCAATTTCCTCAGGGGCTCTTTTATGGCGTTCATCACTTTAATATCTATTTCCACAACACCCATGTAAACTGAGGGTGGTAATATTCCCATTTTACAGGTGGGGAACCGAGGCAGAGAGAAATTATGGTAAAAAAATGTCTATTAATTTTGGAGATGCCTAGAACCTGATTTCATCAGAGTTTTTAGCAGTATATAGCACTTCATATGTTCAAAGATCAGTTCCCACTGACATCAGTTGTAGCTTGGAGTGTGCAGGACTTCTGCAAATCAGGCCCCATGTTCCACATCCTCATTGGCTCCCAGTCTTAATCTCCCTCCCTAGGCTCCTTATCTAAACTTTAGCAAATTTATGAACAATTGAAAACAAGGACTAATAATGGGAAGTGTTAGGCAATGCTACTCACCCTACATATAATAAATGTCTAATCTCTTTTTGAATCCTGCTAAACCTTGGCCATTATGCTGTACTGCAGCAATGAGTTTCACCAGATAATTGTGTGTTGTGTGAAAAAAAATATTTCAAGACTTGGTCAGGAGTTTTCTGTTGGAATGATTTTCCAACAGAAAAGGAAAATTTCAATTTGGCAGAAACTGAATCTTCCATCTGGAAAAGCTCTCTATCAATAAATGGGATAGAAATTAAAATCCAATATTTTGTCTAAAACTCTGGCCACTCCAAGCCTTCGTTTGATAATTTTTCAAGAAATTCTAATATTTTTAAGTTATTTTCTGAATCAACAAACCTAAATATGCTTTACAAGTTTGCCATCCTCAAGCGTGAGACTTGCATATGGAGGAGACAGATTTCTCCAGAACTTTTTCCATGGCTGACCTACATATCTGGACTCACTTGTAGAAGAGACCAGAATGACCACAAACCACAACTTACAGAGCAAACTGCCTAACAAAGCCACTTCTTTGACTTAGCCTTCCCACAATAACACAAACCAAAAAAAGGGGCGGGGGGACCATAAAGTACAGTCCTGCAGACAAGAAGGAAGAAAGATAAATATATCTCTGTGTACACTGTGATTTTTACTGCACTCAGATACCATACCATGGTGATGGGTATATTAGGAATCATGTGGAAGACAAAGAAGTTTCTACTTCAACCTTTAAGTTTTCAGTCAGTCACAGTTTGAAGAATCCTTCTTTTTTTTTTAAATAAGGACATCAGTTTTTGAATCAATCCTCTTAAATGAATTTATATAAAAAGTGACCATAGACTATCAGGGTTGGAAGGGACCTCAGAAGATCATCTAGTCCAATTCCCTGTTCAAAGCAGGACCAATTAAATCATTCAACAGATTTTTGCTCTATATCCCTAAATGGCCCCCTCAAGGATTCAACTCACAGCCCTGGGATTATCAGGCTAATACACAAACCACTGAGCTATCTGTGCCAAAACATAACTTTGCAGAATCGTCCTCTTCTGAAAGAGACCACTTTGGTAGACTTGTCTGGGATGCATTGTAGCTATATATGAAGTCCAAAGTTTACAAAAAAGTGACATCCAAGTGCATATCTGTAGTGTGCACTTTTTTTTCCTGTTGCTAAGCCTTCGTATTTGTATACAGAAAATGGGACTGGGTGTGTACTAATTGTGATTACTGATAAGAAGGCAGTAATATGATGGAGGGTTCTTTGAGTCTTTGAATCTAAGAAAATACAAGTTGGGAAAAAATGAAAAAGCCTAGTAAGATTAACCGATAGTGCATTTAGTGCAAAGGCTACTTTTTTTCTTTTTGCTTTCCTGCAGCACTGTAATTCAATACAGATGTTTCTTTATTTTTATTTTCCTCACTCTTGCCAGCTGTGTTTTGATGAACTTCCTTCTGACAGTAACATTTTTCTCAAACATTTATTATCCATTTGCTGCTCTGTAGCTAATTTGCTTGTTCCCTTCATGAGACAGTGAAATCCCAGATGGGCTGAAGAAGTGGGCTGGGTGTCAGGCAAATGCTCAAACGTGGATATATCCCATATGTAAAAGTGTACAATATTCAGCACTGACTGCAGTAAGTTAAAGTAAAATGAAAAATTATATAGCAAATAAAAATATAGGACATACTGTACATTAGCAAAGCAAATTCAATGGCATGGCTAAAATTTGCCGTTTCAGTGGGCTGAACGTGACATCTTTGTATTCCCTGGTCGGTAATATACTGCCAAGATTTTAACAGGGGACTTCTTCCCCCAGTGTTTTCCCTTAGCCTGGAATGAAACCCCATGTTCCAAGTGTGAATGTGGCTGCACAGGGGAGGGACAAGCCATGAAACTCTGTTCATTTATTTTCTCCTTTCAAGAAAAATGTTTTCTCATAATCATAGCTAAGGAAGGAGGCAGCACCACTGGGCAAACAAACCGACTTCCATTAAATGCAGTTTGCTGGAAATTATTATACTTATTCTGGCCTGGTACTGTTAACCCATACTCCTATGAATAATCCCTAGTTATGTGAATATTCCCATTGACTTCAATGGGACTACCTTGCACAAGTAGCTTCAGAACTTCTTATGTAACAAGGGCAACTTTCCGATTTGCTGCTGCTGAGGAGGAAACTTCCTCTGGTGAGTGGACAGACCAATGCCTTCAACTTCTGTAGAATTTAAGCTTTAACTGAAAAAAAACAAAACAAAACCAAACCTCCCCTTCCGCTTGGTGAAAAATTTTAAGAGGTTCTTAGGAGCTCCCTCTAGCACCTCATAAATCTATGTCAGCCTCCTCAATTCCCTCTTGAAAGCCCAAATTACCAAGGAAACCTTAAAACCAAGATGTCAGGACTACAAGATCCTAGCCCAGCTATGCCAGCCATTCCTTAAAGAGCTTGAACAAGATACAATCCTAAATGTCACCACTTCAAGGCCTTAACATTAATGCCAACGTCCATGGTTTAAAAAAATAAACAAAAAACACCTTCAAAACAGATATAAATGTGAAGATCCAAGATCACACTTAAAATAGGCAGTATACTTCCTACTGGGAGAAAAAGATTAAAAACTTAACAAAGCTAGAGTACTCTAGCCCCCTGCACAGAGTTTTCTCTAGAAGGGCAGTTTGATGCAGCAAATTAGAGAAAGCAAAGACAGACTCTTCTCAGGTATAACATCAATGTCCACAGCCTGGAAATAGAAACTGTGAAATATAAGGCATGCTATAAATCAAATAACTCCAATCTCTACTCTTCTCACATTGTATTAGAAAATATTACTCATCAATGTCCAAGCTTCAAGGTACAAGAGATTTACTCTCTCTATCATGAGAGTAAAAGATTTTCAACTAAAAAGAATAGAACCATCTTCCACCAAATCAAACAATGGAAAATGGAGTTACAGAAAGAAACTCTACAACCAATGCAAAATTTGTTCCTAGATGAAGATACTTGATGTATTAATTTTGATACCTCTTGTATAATGTATACTTTGTCTTGCCAGTAAAGTTACTATAATAGTCAGAACAATCTGTCTGAAAAGGTCCCAGACCAGCCTTCAGAATGTCTTTACTGTACATGAATTTTGGATACAGCAAAGTACTGTCATATGTTGCCTTTGGTAAGTTTCACAATACAGAACAGAATAGTCACCACTAGGGGGCACTAGTTAGTCCCGCGATTAAACTGAAAAATGATTTGAAGATGTAAGGTGCTATATTAACTAAGCATTGTTGTTAATTTAAAATACTTTTATTTTTCAAATTCAATCCTTGTTAGCTGAATCTTTTGCTCCTTGATCGGGATTTTTGTTTGTTTTGCAGAAGTAGAACTCTAGAGAAGAGCAATCAACATTATTAGATTTATAAGTGGGTGGAATGAGCACAGAGTAACATATAAAGAGTTGTTTGTATTGACACTGGCCATTTACCTCAAAGAGCCTAAAAGACTATATTAAGGTATGTAAAATAACTAATACCATAGTGAAGGCCAAACCAGCAGTTCTATAATACAAAAACCAAGGGGTACTCAGTGGAATGAAAAGACAACAGATTAAAAACAGAGACAAGACAATTTTGTGATGCATGGAAGTCAGCGCCTCAGGGTACGAATGAAGTAAATAGTTTAGTACGTTTCAAAAGCAGGAGAGACATGATTATATGACATTATGAATCTTCCCAAAGTAACTTCATGTACTGTTACTAAGCCTTGCAGAAAACAGTCTCCAGCCAAATCACTTCAGTAGCAAAGGAATGAGCACTGCCTTCAATCCCCATTGTCCTCACTGAAGTGCTAATGCCAATGTCTAGGAGGAGACCCTATTCAATGTTAAACATATTAGAGGGATCTTATCAACTAATTTAAGGCCCCAAATTTTACATTCCCCCTGCCCAGAAAAACAAATGAATAACACAAATGAAATTGTTAAGCATTAAAAGCCACATTCTGTTCACAGTTATGCTGATACAAAACTTAACTATTGATTTCAATAAGTTACTCTGAATTTCCATAGCTAGAACTGAGAATTTCTGAGCAGAATCCAAGACATATTTCTGTATTGTTTGATTTTTAAACAGTAGTAACAAGGTTTTTCTGAGTCCCTTAAGAGACTTCTACATCATTTTTCAGAATGTGCATGTCATCCATCCTTAGGGTGGTGTTGTGAAGACATTCGTGTGGGCTTTTACAACAGAGATTACGGAGTAGACTTTTCCAGTGGTAATAAAGTGACTCCTTAATTCACATCATTTTGTTTCCATTGCGTAAGCGGCGGAATAAATAACACTATATTATCCACAGCAGTCAGGGAAGAAATAAATAACACTACACTACTCACACCAAGTTCAGCCAGTTCTGCCTTCAAAAGTGAACATTTCCTTCTCTGGTCCTGAAAATTCAAACCTGATCTGACCTTGAAATGAAAGTAACTCCTTTGGTCACTCTGGGTGTAATGTGCTCCTGATCCAAAACTAAGGCTATGTCTACACTTGGCGGTAGGGGCATGATTCCTAACTCATGTAACCCTTCTGCCAGGCCGGGTTAAAGCAGCAAGGGCCGGGTTCAGTACCTAGGGGTCCCCTCTTAACAACACAAGACAAAACTAGCTTGAGCCCCCACCCAGTGACCTGGGAAAAATCCTAACACCCCCCCTGGGTGCCTCAAAGAGGCAATACTTCCCCTCTCGCAAGCACAGATTGGTGTATCAGAAATTTTTTATTAACAGGAGATAAATGACATCATGAAATTGGGAAAAAACACCACAACTAGGGTCATACACCAACCCCTGAGCAAACCGCCACCCCAGCCGATTGGGCTGTGTCCCCTTCTTTAGGTTTGTGATTCCAGTAGCCCAAAAATCACCCAAAGTCCCCAAAATGTCCCACAGCCCAAAAGTCTCTGGAGCCCAGCAATCCAAAAAT